>QVRM01003901.1:1917500-2002500 GCA_003439945.1 Dermanyssus gallinae
AAGTTATAGGTAAGTATCAGTGGTTGTGCGATGTGAAGGAGGAAGATTGTGATAGCCCACACGGATCAGTTGATAAGGAGTTAAGGACGGATGTATTGTATCTTTGTGCACACCAACGCGTCGTTATGCCGACATATACGCATCATTATGGCGATATAAATATAATTAATAATAAAATACTACGTACTAAAATAGAGCAATACATGAACAAATAAAGGAATAAAATCATAAACAACTAAAGTCTGATCAAACAAAGTATGCTCCAAAAGGTGCACTTTTGCATTTCGTTTTGCCAGAAAAGCCACATGTGGAGAGACATATAGTGGCGTCTAGTAGCTGAATAGACCGCAAGCGGCATATAACACAATAGGTACGAGTTACCGCAAGCAAACACTGGAAGAGCCAGAAGATGCTCAACATATCAGCCCATCACGTGGAACTATCTCGAACTATATATATATAATATATATATATATATATATATATATATATATATATATATATCTCGATATATAAACTGCAGACTACAAATCACAACGTGACATGACCCAGAAAATGTATTTTATTATACCCTGTTAACATATCAGCGGCAAATTGAGAAAATAGCTGACTTTGTTTGATTATGCCGAGGTGTAGTGTCAATACTTTATTTGCGCATGCATGTAAGTATTGTTTTATTACTATACTCAACATAAAGTAGAAAGCAGAATTCGGTCAGCCTTTTTTCATATCGGTATAAATTGACGAGTAACTTCAGTTACGCACATTGTGCTAACCAGAAGAAGCTAAACTTGACACCTATTAGGACAAATTACCTTATTATTTAGACCGTGAAACTCATCGACAAGCGCAACACGTCTACACATTCAATAACAGTATTTTTACATAAATGATATTTGCATACAGATACAGCATGATACAGCTGATAGGCACTAGGCCGGTTGATATATATTTATATATATATATATATATATATATATATGTTGAATTATAACTTATAGGCATTATTCGTAAGACCACGTTCTGGTATGTCAAATGTACTTAAATCTAAACTCATAATAATGTCGGTTTAGTTTGTTTAGCTGAATGCTTTTAAAGTAGCATTAACAATCGTGCTTCCAACTGTGGGTAAATTGTTACTTTGAGATACATTTTTATATGCCATCTTGGTCAACGTACGTGCCTGTTAGAATCACATGCCTGTCAAGGAGTATGACTTCTGCGTGCAGGGTATGCTATGTGTTAGGGGATGACCGTTTCTCTCTGAAGTTGTCGCCCGGGGAGTACTCTTTATTCTAATTAATTGTTTAACGAGGGAATTGTTTGTAGCGTCTACGAGGAGCGTTTGGTCAAACCCGAAACCCTTGTAGAACGCTTTCCTCTCTTTCAACCTCGCATCGTTCCGTCGATACCGGATATACAAGCAAGTCGTCCAAAAAGCGTCCCTTCCTCTAGCGGCGTTGCAACTGTCCAAAATAGCCAGAATGAGCTGACACGCCGCTGTCAGACGGACGAAGACTTTCGCATCACGGCATTATCTTTTGATCATCATTGTCGACGACATCGGCGCTAGGGGGTTGTCCGTTGTTCTAGTTGGTGTGCCGCTGTCAGTCCACCAACCGATGGCCAAGGTAACCTCGAGGCGGGATTTCCAAGGCCGCTGCAGCCGACCCAGCTCACTGATCGGGACTCTCTGCGACGAAGAGAGCGTTGATGGTCCGCTTCGTAAGCGCCTGGACAAATGAATGATTTATTCATCCCAGCAAGTGACCACCAGCACTGCCGCCAGCTCAGCAAGTCACTCGCTACTGATTCTGGCGAGTGAGCTGAATGATGGAAGAGCAAGCGATGTTACTACGTACGACGACGACCACGACGACCACGTGCGACCCAGCCGCCCGCGATGATCTGGCCGCCACCATCTCCGGACAACGACCAACAGGAATCGCCCCATGAACACAACACTCTGCTTTGTACAGCCAACACGCTACTACTGCAATTGTTGTTACAAAAATGTTGATTATTGATTGGCGCTTTTGGTGCCGTCGACGACGACCGCCCGTTGCTGACGCTTTGATGATGTTGATGTAGTTGAGAGCTGATCCTCATTGTTGTGGTTATGGTTGGCCCTGGCCACTTGAGACGATCGTACAACAACAACAATAACAACAACAACAACAAAGTCTATAGCAACATATAGCAAAAGAAACGTCATATTTCTGTGCTTACGCTTGCCCAGAGACGCCTACGTTGCGCGAGCAGCTGTGTATGAAGTACGCATCTACACGTCATGCACCGCCTCATGATGATGCCTCTCCTTCTTTTGCTCTTCCTTACTTTTTCCTGCTCTTCTTCCCCCCGTGCACGCGTTTTCTTTCTCTTTCCTCACTATACATATGTTCGCTTCTCTCTGTCGTCTTGTGTGCGCCCGCCAACACGAGCGCTTGAAAGCCACGAGGCATCTGGTGCAGTGGAACCAAAATCGAAATGGCTCGTCGTCACTTCGAAGGTCGTCGCATCCCACCCCGGATCTCGATTCACGCCAGCCAAGACGAATGGACAGAACAACGGACGAACTTTATGTCGTCTAAAAACTATCTCAGCAAAATTGACCTGCGCCGGCAGCAGACGCCACCAGCATCACTACCGAAGCAACAGGTTTGTACAGAAGACAGACTGTTGATTGCCAGCGCCATCGTTCGTAGTTCAGTGATCTGTATGTCGTCGCTCTAGTCTGTGTCGGCCTGACTGTTCGTTTGTTTGCCTGTCTGTCTGTCGGTCTGTCTGTCGATCGGCCTGTTAGTTGTTAGACTGCCACGTGTGGTGGGCGGCGGTAGCGGCGGCGGCGGCCCACCCGTACAACGACCACTGGCGATGGTGACCATTTCATGGGCAACACTACCTCACGTGGCCGCTTACATTGCTGCTCCTATTGCTGTTGTTGTCGTTGTTGTTGGTGTTGCTGCTGCTGCTGCTGTTGTTCATCGGCAGTATAGTCACGATCATGGCAGTAGTGTTATAGTTAGTGGCCCGACAGAAACAGCTCTGCCGGTTCAACAACAAATTCAAGCTTCCTCAGTCGCCACTACACCGAAAACTCGGCCGCGCAAGATTAGCACTGCCGTTGGCTAAAGAGAGGAGAGAGACTTTGAAATGCTAAGAATATGCACTATCGGTTTCGGCTCCAAAAATAGGATATCGATGGAATTCTCATGTGTTTGAGACCTTGAGTGCTCCTGGTGTTCGGACCAGACAGTTGATCCGCAAAGTCGGCACTTTGTTAAATATGTCAACCGGTGATAACAGATCGTCGTCCTTTTTTAAACAACAGTCTGGATCTCGACATACAACGTGGAAACGCGGCCTCCGTTCGGGGCACACTTCTGAAGTGGTCTCGGCCTAGCCTAGACGAGGCGGACACGTTATAGTCACAATATATACCCGCTAGGCACACTGCTTTAGCTAATGTTTTGTAATATGTGTCCCACAAACATAATGTAACATACGAAAAATAAATGTGTGAGATATCATACCAAAAAAAAATATATATATATACAATTGGGTGCGCTGCCAACAAAGCTGAAATATTATCAACAATTGGTTCTCATCAGCTGGGCTTTGCAACTACTGGCGGTACGGAGATCGGAATTCACACCTCCCGCGCCTTTATAAACTCCCGCAGTGGCCCAACCGTTCTCGTTAAATTAGATTTTAGGAATGCCTTTAACAGCGTCAGAAGAGACCACTTGCTAAACGTGGTGAAATGCTACGCTCCACAAATGTTTCACCAGGTACATGCGGCGTACGCCCAACCGTCGCATTTGGTCTTGCCGCACGCCACTATATCTTCGCAGTCCGGCCTTCAACAAGGAGACCCTTTAAGTCCACCTTTGTTCTGTTTGTGCGTAAAAGACTTGATAGACTCCCTACAGTGTCCTCTAAATGCCTGGTACCTGGACGACGGTGTGCTTGGAGGTGACCTCGCTACAGTAATCGGTGATATTCGCAGAGTCTGGGACTTCGAGAGGGTGAGTGGTCTACCTCTAAATCCCGCGAAATGCAAGGTCTACGTCACGGGGCCCGAGGATATGATCTTGCCGGTTATATCAGAGCTATGCCATCTCCTTCCCGGTTGCAAAGTCGTCCAAAAGAGCGACATTGAGCTTCTCGGGGTTCCCCTCTGCCAAGAGGGATTACCTGGGGCTTTAGACGCGTGGAGAGAGAAGCTTGAAGTTGCCGCCAGCCGTCTTCCATCGCTGGGATCTCATCGCGGATTATTCCTACTAAGATCATGTTTTTCGGCGGCCCGGATAACGCACCTGCTTAGAGGGGCCAATTGTTTCGACTTGACCGAGAACCTTCGAGAATTCAACGAGTGGACCCTAAAAACACTGGAGGTGCTCCTGAACATACGCCTTTCACCCAATGCAGGCTTGCAGGCTCTGCTTCCCATAACCTTAGGTGGACTGGGAATGCCTGATGCTGTAGCGTTGGCTGGGCCTGCCATCGTCTCATCTATGTTCCAGGCATCGGCAAAAGCCAAACGGTTACTGGACGACACAGGCAAAAGAGTCTATGATCACACTTTGGCAGCCTTAGTCGAGAGATTGGCGTCTCTGTGCGGTGTCATACCCACGGACACCCTTTCCCAGAAAAGCTGGTCGACCCCATTGCAGGAGAAGACATTTGTGCATCTACTTGAGCAAGCCCCCACTACGACTGACAAGGCCAGGCTACGGGCGGTCTCTGCAGAAAGTGCCGGGGCCTGGTTATAGGCTCTCCCCAGTGTTCACTTAGGCACTCTACTAGATGACGACACTGTTCGGATTAGTGCGGGGCTACGCCTGGGGACAGCTCTCGTTTTCCCACACCAATGTAGATGCGGCGATCAAGTCGGGCCACAGGCACACCATGGTCTCTCTTGTGCATTAAGCTCAGGTCGTCGAGCCCGGCACGCAGCTCTTAATGGGACATTTAGCCGAGCCTTGATGTCTGCTGGTTTTCCTTGCATTCTTGAGCCTCCTGGCCTCTGCAGGGATGATGGAAAACGACCGGACGGACTGACACTAACGTCCTTTGAGATGGGTCGCATGCTGGTATGGGATGCAACCGTTACTGACTCATTAGCCCCTTCAATGGTCAGTGCGGGAGCGGCACATGCTGGTCACGCATCTATGTTGGCGGAGGCGAATAAGTGCAGAAAGTATGCCAGTATTACCTACCCCCACGATTTTCACCCGCTGGCATTCGAGACACTGGGGGGACCCGGCCCGAAGACGCACAAACTCATTCAACGTGTCGGCAAGGCGCTCAACCGTTCGACAGGGGACACTAGAGCTATCGAGTACCTGCACCAGAGACTATCACTTTTAAATAACCGATGTACACGTTCATAAAGAGACAATTGTTACCTCTAATATTTAAGCAAATACAAGTTTAATATAAACTGTAGTAAGTCATCTGTAAAAAAAATATATATATATACTCAAATGTTGTTGATAAATTAACGTTTATAATGCCCGACCATGATTTCTTGTAGTAATCAATAAAATGCAACTCTATTCTTTAGCAAATGAAAACATCGCCAAATTCTTTGCACTATTGATTTCGTCATTTATTGAGCCTTATGCTTTATTCTGATACGAGGTCTGCGATTGACCTTCGAATCTCCACCCACTAAGTGTTAATTGGACATCGTCTGAATAGCCACACTTAGACTTCCCCAAAACAAAACTCTAATGGCAAATAATTCTGCCAAGAACCTTCGAAATGCCTAAAGGATTAGAAAGCGCTAATAATAACTTAACTTATACGATCAATTGACATTTGCAAAGACTGATGCAATTAATATGTACAATGTTTGTATCATGCGAAGCAAACCAAAGTTTGTCTCTTTAAAGTGATCTGATAGCCTTACTCAGTAAAAAGATGCGGATACCATCTGCGTAGCTTGAAGTGTGACAATTTGGAGACGTAAATAGGACGGATTATGAAGCATTTATCCAACTCCATTAGTTGTTGTTTTTTTTTAACCAAAATGGAGTACAACAATTTGCACTGTTGTGTGCCAAGCCTACACACGAAGATAGTATGTCCACCGAATAATACTTCGAAAATACCAATACGTAAATCTTAACTGAGGCCACGAACCAAGAAATCCACGTCAAAAGTAATAAAAGCCTAAATTTAATGTTTACTCATCAGTTTTGACTATATAATGCAAACCGCATAGAATGCACTCACGTGTCTATACTGAAATTTATATATATATATATATATATATATAGTGACGCCTGTTTGTCAAAGCCAGAGCGGCTCACATGCAGCTCATTGTCTGAGCCATGTTAGAGCTATTGGCTGGATGGCAGCGTCAGCACTGATAAACACAGCAGTTGGCTGGATCAGTGCTGTGTCCAATGCAATCATGGTACAAACAACTACACAAAACCAAATCGCTATTACAGCATTCTATCAATTCAATGCGGCACCAAAGGCCAAACAGATGTGGAGATAGTAGGTTTTCCCCAACACTTCTTGTGGCAGCAGCATGGCCGCTTACGCTCAGCAGTATCATTGATCATCTATTCTCGATGAGCATCGTGCCAAGCAAATTCAATGAATAACAGAGATCGAACCGGCGACACCCTGGTAGATATGACTAGCGCACAGGCCCATTTACCACGCAACCACATTAAGTGTAATCTTAGAATGGCCCATGTTGGTTATCACATACCTGCAGCCACAGAACGATAATCAGGTTTGATAAGTAAATAGGTTGACATGTGCAGATACAGTAGTATGACTATGCACTCAGCGAACACATGCCAACAATTCTTATTGATTGTATTCATACTTTTCATGGTCAGTGACATTTAATCTCATCTTATGGTTTCACATGTCTATTGACAGCTTAGGATAAATCAACTGTTGCAAACGATATACGAGGCTCTTCGTTCTTTAGAGAGGACCATCACACACGTGACTGGCGCAAATGTAACCCGTGTATGACAGCCATTTCCGCGCTCGGGTTAAATGAAGGGAAGCTTTCATCATCACTGGCAGCACATGACTGGCTTGCCCTTTTTGTCTTAGAATCATTGAAAAGTCGTTCAGTAGCCTAGCCTTTGTCGACAATGAAGAGCCCTTGCGTCTCACTCAATCTGCAGCTGCCATTTTGACCCCGAGCAAGTTCTGGAAAAGCTGCGGACGAGGCGAATTCAAGGCGAAGGTAATCTTATGACCCTGTCCAGACGTTTGTCCGTCGGTACGCCCTGCCCTCTCGCTCCGGTTTATCGGTTCTCTTCCGTTAGCTGAAAGCCACTTTCATTTACTCGCTCGCCCACTTCCATTAGAGCCAAGCGTTATTTGCAATCGTTGTCAGCAGTCGTCGGTTTTCTGTTATTTCCATTGACATTTTCTTTCAGTTGCTGGTGCTCTCTTGCTACGTACAACCCTCTTTATCATCAGTACAAGACGCAGCATCGTAAATGTGATTTGCCTGTTTTGCACAGTATAATGTCCTCTAGGTTAATCAGCTCCGCGACAGTTTGGCCTTTATTGTGGCCTCATGCTTTGTCTGCGCTTTCTTTGGTCTTCGTCCCTCTTCGTATTAGTGATAGATCATAGCCCATAAAATAACAAAACAACGATTCTTCCCTTCTTTCGTCATATAAAGCAGATTTTGCTATACACTATACGGAAGCTACCTGCATTCTTTAGCTCACTGCTCCTATACTAGGAGTCACGTTTTATCTCAGAATAGGCAGAATTAAATGTTGTCACAAGTATGTTTTCTCTCATATATATATATATATATATATATATAGAGAGAGAGAGAGAGAGAGAGACCGGGTTAACTTTTAAGATTTGGAGTTAATGGATCTAGAAAACTTGAGAGAAAGTTTTTTTTGCTCGTAATGTCTTTTTGAAGTTTGATAGTGTATCTCTAATAAGAACGGTGATAAGCAAAGGTAGACTCACTTATTTGTGGAAACCTACTACTCACATGAAAGAGAGAAATGCAATGCAACGATCGGCCATAATAAAAATATAGCAATCAAACAAGACTGATTACGGATCAAGTAGTTGGACACTCATTTGACTGCACTCTTATCCAACCTGATTTAGCGGTTTAGAAGATTACACGTTGTACAATAATAACAAACTCAATACTCCCTAGTTTCCAAAAATGGTACAGTCTCAAACACAGCTCGTTTATCTACCCACTCGCGCAACTGCTAACAGGTCATGATGGTTGTTTTCAGCAATACATACACCGCATTGGTAAAACTGATTCCCCGTTTGGCGTATGTGCAACTCAGGGGAGGTTGACGATGTAAGTCACTGCTACGAACGCTGCGCCTTTTGACACTGAGCGAGAACTACTGTCCCGGAACTTACCACTAAAGAACCCCCTGACATGTCAAGTCCTAGTAGATTTGCTCCTCAAGGATTGTTATAAGATTCTTAAGTCTGGACTATTATAACAAGATTCGCAGAAACTGTTTCCGCGACAGAAATAACCACCACGCAAAGTCGAGCAGCTCAAATGGCAAGAAGAATGGCCAGGTAAAGCAATGTCGAGAAGACAGTACTGCGGCCACCCCCCGACAAGGGGCAAAGAGGAAGACTGAATTCTAGTGGGTTTGTGAGTCCCACACTATCGTGGCTTTCACAACGACGCCCGGCGAGCATCACGCATTTTACTAGTGACTTCTATACAAAAAACAAGAAATATATCTATATATACATTTTTTATAGAGGTAGCTAGTAAAATGCGTGATGCACATCTGGCGTCATATATACATTCAACCAGAATTGCAAACGTGGAGGATGTTTTCAATACATATAAATAGTGCTACATCTAAAACACACAAGTAACTAGAGTACCGCTATGTATACCGTTATAATGAAAAGGAAACTCTTATCTTACTCAGTATGTACGATTTGTTAATATTCTCTGTCTTCGTTTGGTCGACTTCTATTCTAACACCGACTGCGCAGCGTCGACTGAGTTTTCTGTGTGAAAGTACAACACAAGATTATCATATGCTGAAAAGTGCACGCGCTTGCAACATGCAATGTGTAAACCGGTGAATTAATAAAAAAAACATGTGTCGCTGAGCTCGACGCACTCGCTCTAAAACGGTACTTTTTCAACTTTCAAGCCTTGTTCCCATACAATATTACCACGTACGGTCTATAATTGAGATATCGAAGCAAGCGGTTTAATAATTTGAATCGAATTTTAAAAAAAAATAATAAAATGTGTTACTCAAACAAGTTGGGCATATATGTTGTAACGAGAAACCAACTGTCTCTATGTAGTCACATCATACGACTCACGTGGCAGAAAAGTCATATCTAGCCATTATGTACCTTAATTACCTGGAATTGGGCACACTTGCGCCGGAAGCTACGGCCAATGCCGCCTATCTCTCTCCGCTCTGGTTTTTCGCAACTGAGGCTTTATGGGCTCACCTGCAAAATAACAACATGAACATAATACATACACATATAATATGTTACTATAGTGCTCACATATACGTTTTTATCACTGTTTGGGCTCGAAGGTTTTACATGTTGCTTAAGTTCTGCATATGCAGAGAATTCTGAAAGGCACTCTAGCTCTCGGGTCACGGAGATGTACGTGGTGAATATCAGAGAAGGGAGCGTCAGGAGGAGACCATGAATGATGGAAAATGCTTGTCAGGCCTAGGTTGCGTAAAGGTAAGCTCTTCCTCCGGCCGGTTTACCACTCTTTGATTTTTGGATGTTTGAGACTAGGGTGCGCTCGGGGTTAAGTCACTGCCTGCTCAATAAGTGTCATCAGTTTTGCTAATCAAAAGAACATAATCTACATGTGACGTGTCCAGGCGGTATTCACAACAAAACATTTCCAAGAGGTTTTCCGCGTTTGTAACTGTATAGTTTGATGACCGACTATATAAAGACCATATTTATTCTGTATTTATTTAATCTTATTCGTTTGTATTTATCCGTGCGTTTGTGGTACTATTGAACCCACTGCATATGGCTTAGCAGGATAACAAACCACTCGTACCATTATTTGTGTGGTCTAAGAACTACTGTATATCATATCTGAAGAGCCTATGCCGTCTTTTATATTGGACAGTACCTATATGATAACTTATAAAAATGTGATAACGTTTATGTCCAATATTGTCGACCGAAACACATAGTTGTCTGGTTGAAAACTTAGATACACTTATAAAAAAGACAATACTTAAGTAAAAATACCCGTATATGCCCGTATACATTTATTTCAAGATGCTTACTCAAAGCAGATATATCGTTTGAAATATATCGCAGATATATTTGTAGAAAAATGTGATATTCCGGAATCTGTTCTGTTACATAAACACTATGAGCGGTTTCCTTTGTCACATGTTCCGCGTGTGTTAAGACTTTTTCTGTGCAATATGTTTCCATATACGTAATAATTTACGTACACAACAAAAATATTGCGATGATTTACAATACATTTGCACATTCGGCAGTGCTCGCCTTAATAAAAATGGTGGCAAAAAGTTGTCACGTGGAGTTAAGAATCAGCTGTATATCCTCAAGGTAGATCTTCAAGGTTCCTTGCAGTGTTAAGACGGTAAGATCGATAAGATTCCTCTTCGTGACGCCCCAAGAGCGTGCCCGCAGATTCGGAGTCCCATACACCACCCATAGAGATAGTAATGGATCCGACTCTGTGAGGTTTTAGCGGGTCGGTGAGCGCCGCTCTTAGGAACTCGACGTCATATTTGGTGATATTGTCCTGCCGCGCTTTTGCCAGGTACCTGTTCGGGCGGCAAACCTCAGCATCTAATACCCAGACCTCGGTAGGTGTTGCTATTACGAGGTCGGGCCCTAGACCCGGTGCGCTCACGAACCACCTCATGACCCCTCTCGCGGAGAAGACGCGCCACGCGATCACAAACGTCGTCATGTCTCTTTATAGTTTGCTTGTGTGTTGTATTGCACATATGATATATATATATATATATATATATATATATATATAGTACGCATACATATTTGAATATAGCAGAAATGTTACAATTGATCAAGAATATCATAAACGCTTATGAGTTCTGCATGCTCTACACGAACACGTTTAAATATAAAATGTACCACCATAATAAAATAAATGTGAGTAACAAGAGATCTGGCTACGGTGCTACTTGTTGCGGCAGGATTTTGTACGTATTATTTTTGCAATGTATTTAGCATTCATTGCAATCATCATAGCCATAGCATACCTTACCGCTAGATGTATCTATCTATTGTTGCCGCCAAGCATTTTAAGCCAATAAAACGTCACAGTCAAAACAGCACTGAGCCAGAAACCAATAAACAGCTTCGTTGATTGTTCCTGTTGCTGCTCTTGCCGTAGCGGCGGTGTCGCCATTAACTTTGCCCTTTGGATGGTGAGTTACTGGTTGCCGTTCGAGTGTGTGTGTGTGTGTCTTTAGCGCTGCTTGGCTTTGTCTAATGGCGCGGATGAGAATATTTAGAAGTCGGATCAAGCGGCGAAGTGTTTCCTTCGTCGTTCAGTTCTGATCGGCAATGACCTTCTTCATCATCACTCATGACAAACAAGGGCCTCACTGTCTCTTGCCTTTGCAAACAAAGTCTCCAGGAAGGTAGAAGCCGCCACCACACAGACAGACAGACAGACAGAAGGAGAGCCAGCATTGACAGTTTAACAAGAGCTTCCAGTCAGCTGTTTCTGACTAATCGCCGATCATCGACAACAACTCTGACAGTCAGTCTCTTACATCTTAACGTCATTCATTTAGTATTCAGATACTTGATTGTTGACATTGGCGTTCGCTGCTGCTGTTGTTGTGCTGCTGCTTCTAGTGGCAGCAGCAGCAGCAATCGCTAGCATCGTTTGCGTATGTTTCTGCTCGAGCCTACACTAGCACTGATTGTGCTTGCTGGGGGGGGGGGGGGGGAAGCCGTAGTGGTCTTCCTTCTTGATCGATTGGCTCGTAGTATGGCCGTTTAACTCTGCACCACCAACAGAGAATGAGATCCTGCCGCATTGAGCACAAGACATTTTGAACGCTTTCGGCGCCCATCGTCATTCGAGTACGGACAGGTCCACAAACAACGCTAGAAACTGTTTTGGACTGTTTCACCTATCGGCCTACACAAACTTGCCGTCGTGTCAAGAACAACACGTATATTGCATCTTCATCGGTTGACGACAACTCTACTACTCAAGAAACTGCTGATTTGCTGTTGATGAAGGGGGAAGACAATCACAGACAATGAGGCGTCATAATAGGGAGAAGATAATACTTTACCAAATGTGACGCCTAGCGACAGCCAGAAGGCGGCGTTGTGCTAGCACTCAATGAATGCGGCTCATTTATATAAACGCTTAGTACTTGTTTAAATAGTTATTGTGTGCCGCCATTCTAGTATGTCAACTAAGACATACATATAGCGATGATATGGAGGACATGGCTTGTCGCCTACTATATAGATTTAGATAAAAACCCTACAACTATATTACTTAAAATAAATTGCGGCGGTGTGGTAGAGACGATCTACGACCCTGCTGTGACGAGTGGCCGGTTCGATTCCAACACCACGCATAAATGGCGGATGATGAGGACTTGTACTTTGCAACGCATCGGTTTTCAACAATATTGATTACTAATATTTAACAATATTTAAGAAGAAAATTGATATTCGGTTGCGCGCTGTCCCAACTCGCTCGCCTTTCTAAACCTAAGAAAATCTGGATAAGTAATAAAAAGTGCTCTGATGGCTGATTACTTTTTTCAGCTTTCCAGTCATGTAACACAAGGTTACACATATTTGCAAACCAAAGTTATTTTATTGTTAAAAATACGTGATAGTTAACTACGCGCGGTACGTAACAAATAGTGCGCAAGTGATACGATAACAATAGCCTTGGCAATGGGGGAAAATCTCTGCGTACACCGAGCATCTCAACAAGATGAATTACGCCAAGAATTAGTTGCTAAGATGCCAGTTCCCCTAGTTAATGTTGCACAAAAGTGTACCGCAGCAAACAGTTAGCCAAAGCAGCACCGGCAGGGAGTCCCGGCCAATGTCCGAGCGAGAGGGTCTAACATCACAGCTATTCTTAATGACGTGCATCTGTAACTCACGACAGAACGGGCCGTGACACGGTTTTAGCTAGTACCTTGCCCGGAGGCAATCGCACTGAGACTAGACTAAAATGGCCAAGCAGTTTTAATCAAAGCAATCAGGGCGAGCGGTCAATCAGTGTGAGTCACCGCTACGAGACAAGCTCTGTCTCTTAGGGCTATGAACGTGACGCACCGATCCGACCTTGTGTCGACCTCGGCGCCACTGCATTTACCACGAGCCGTCTCATGGCCAAGTGATAATAGCCGTTAGATGAATAAACTAGAAAAGACGACTGTTGTTGTCGTATAGAGGTGAGTATGATGGACCTCACTTCAACTACAGGGATTGCTGATGAAATTATCTTTTCCCGAAGCGTTCCAAACAAAAAAAGGATAGCTGATACAACTGACTGTCTGTTGGATTGCATATCTGATAAACATTCTCCAAATTGCGTCTCTATGACGCAAGCGTAGAATGTGTTGCGAGCTAACTGGCTAAAGCAGGTTCCAATCCATTAAACTCAAGATTTCACTAGAAATCGATCTATGTATATTTGACAAGCAGTATAGCGGGGGAAAGGGCAGAACCTCGTCTATGCCCATTCAGGCAGAAAACATTTATTTTATTTAACCTAGTTTAGCGCGTAAATCACAAATAACTTGTCAACCAGTGATGTTGATAATCCGTTGTTTCAGTAGTTAGTATTTACCTATAACTGTCTTAAAATATTATTCGTTGGTCTTTTTGTGTTGTTAAGCCTATTATTATTAATTAGCTAAATATTAACGAATAAGATTTCTTAGAATGTAGTGAATGGTTATTTTCATTATTTGCTATTGGCTGATGGGTTACGGCTTACCGAAAATAGCCAGACGAAAGGTAGTCAATCGAACATTAGTTCTTGTTGTGGTTGTCGAACATGACTTCGATGGACTTTGGAGAAACCTTCATGAAGTGCCATGCAGTCTGACCAACGACAGAGAGCGACCAATAAGCTCACTATGGCTACGCCCCCAGAGCCCCTGGGCAGCCACAACGAGCCAACGCTTCCACACGACGAAAACTCACATAACTGTTCTCCCTACTACGGCTGATGCTGCTGCCTTAGTCGTAGCCACATTATTATTATTATTGCTGCTGTTATAGCGAATCATCATGAAATATATATTGTTTTGCTAATTCGATTGTTCGCCTCGTTTGTTCCAAAGTATATCTAGCAACTCCTTCGCAACGATAACTACTCAGCAACTTGACGTTTCGGATGTGCACACCAATATATATATATGTATGTATATATATATATATATATATATATATATATATATATATATATATATACTGGTGTGCACATCCGAAACGTCAAGTGGCCTAGTTATATATATATATATATTCTTGCGTGACCGTAGGCGGGCTCACATCGAACGATGGACCGAATTCAGCGTTGTTCTTATCTAGCTTATCAACTAGTTGCTGGCTTTGTTAGTTTCGTTTCCTTGTTCTAACTCTCCTTTGGTTATCATTGTTAACCACTGCTAACCACCTGCTAGCTGTAGTCGCCATTAATATATATATATATATATATATATATATAGAGGCAAGCACTGCCGAGTGTGCAAACGTATATATATATATATATATATGTCTACTAAGTTTTAAAGCTGACATTCAAAAATACTTATAGAACAATAATTATAATGTTTATTATGTTGATGACATTGTTAATTATTTGTTCTCTCTACTCAATTATATGTCGAGGACATCTGGCGCAACTCAGTTTAATTTCATGCGACTCAAACACTACCAAACTTACGTGAGCAAAACACGGTCTGCAGTGCACCGAGATCTATTGCAAATTGTCTCCGAGGATGTTAATCGGTTAATGGCGAGCCTGATAGTTGCCGCGCAGAGGACGTCATAAACATTATATAATCCTAGTAGATACTCTCTCTCTCTATATATATATATATATATATATATATGAAGGCGAGCACTGCCGAGTGTGCAAACGTATTGTGAATTATTATTAAATCATCACAATATTTTGTATTTTTATATATATATATATATATATATATATATATATATATAATTTACTTATTATAAAAGAACATTATATATTTTAGTAAAATCGAGGGCTAGTCCAAGAACGCACAGTTTGTGCAATTGTGGAACTTCGATCCCAATTCAGGAGTTAGATTTTTCACAGCCAATTCGTGCAGTAAACAAATGACTAGATATACACATTTTACAATCAAATTTGCCTTGGGCTTATAGTTTTAAATAGTATGTACTGACCATCTTTTTTAATTTTCAAGTAACACTGGAGAATCCATGAGCCAACCCAGCGTCCGCCAAATTGCCGCCGATAAGCAGACGAGTTGGAGACGTCACCTCTGCCAGCGTCTGACAACGCGCTTGCAAAGACTGCATCAAACAGCATAAACGAGCCAAATCCGTCGAACCGCCCGGAGTGCTTACCAGCCATTATCTCGCCTACTTGCCAAACAAAGATCACAAGTACCACGCTGAGGATACTTGCCGGCACAGCACCCTTCAAGAAACTTTTGTTTACACAAGTCACTACGGTACTCATAAGCAGGGTCAGGGCCTGCAAAGATGATAATTTGCTTTGATATATGATCAAGTACTGATAGCTATTATTCCCACCGCATTTTACAACAAAGTAAGCTTTCCTGTGACCAACATTTGAGTAATCGAAATATGTATAGGGCTGGACAGCATTTTCTGCGATGTGTGACTTATGGGCCGCTAGTCCGAGGTTTGAGCTCCCCTATAAGTCCGCTAGAGGGCGTTCGGGTGCTGGATATGAGCCGTATTTTAGCAGGACCATTCTGTGCGATGCTACTTGGCGACCTTGGAGCTGAAGTAATTAAGGTAAGTAAGCAGTAGTTTAAGACTGTAACAGATGCCTATAAACTGCAATATATCTTATGGCCTCAGCTGAACGAGCCCTTTAGGTAGCAAACCGGTTGTCTTCGTAACGAGATGCTTTTACTAGGGGAAGGTTTTCATGACATGGCAGTGCTGCTATTTTTTCTAACAGCACATTCCTTCAGTTCTGTTTACTATTTAAGTGCAACTACTATTATAGAAATAAATTATTTTAATTGCGTTTATGTTAAGCCAAATGTGAGCACTCGCTAATTAGATAATTCATTTATTCTTATAATCATGCTTGATCACCCAGATATCAACAGTAAGTTTACAAGAAGTTTACATAAATCATATAAAATTGTTCAGTTAGGTCTAACCTAGACTTATTTAAATGTTAAACTGCACGCGTTTACTGAAGATCGGCAGACAATAGTTGGTGAATTAAGTATGCAGTGCCCGCAATCAAACTAAAGTCCCAGCAAATATTTAAATACACAAATTATAAAGCTAATTATGCCATTTAAGAGGATGAAGATAATGGTCGCAAACGTATGTACAATAATGTATTGCTTAAAGTGCAAATGCTTTTTGTATAAATCAAAATCGCTCTCTCAATCAATCCATACATATTGGATCTTTGAGGTAAATATAATTTCTTCCATTACACCCTGTTCAAGTTACTGCTTGCTTATAAGTTCTTATATAGCATGTTAGCATGGGCATGTAGTACTTTTGTTAGCCCCGAGCAGGGTTAAATCACTTGATCCATGGAACTGTCCATCTACGACATACTTTCTAAGGTACACGCACAAC
The DNA here is from genome assembly GCA_003439945.1 of Dermanyssus gallinae. Taxonomy (NCBI): domain Eukaryota; kingdom Metazoa; phylum Arthropoda; class Arachnida; order Mesostigmata; family Dermanyssidae; genus Dermanyssus; species Dermanyssus gallinae. The sequence continues at coordinate 1,934,355 of QVRM01003901.1, forward strand.
CCCTAGAAGTATGCCAACAGCCTAGTTGGGTTAGTTCTATAGCTTTCACGCACCCCCTGTTTTATATTCAACTCAAATTGTATGTTGTGTTCATGTACACATGCCAGTCGGAAAATTCTGTCCAGTTCCTAGGGAAAATTCGCAAAAATGTATTCACACACAGTGTCAGTTCAGTGCATTATGGATACACCTTCTCTTTCTGCAATGTTTATCCAACACTTTCATAATGACAAAATTCCATCTTTTTACAACTCCCTGTTTGTAGAAGCAAGATGTAATCAATGAAGGTTTTGTGAGTAAACTAGTTGCGAAATTAATCACAATAGCAAAACCTTCGAAATGTTTTTCTTTGCAAAAGGTAGAGTCAGAAGGTGAGTGGGTTTAAACATCCCATGCAAAATCCGGCAAGATTGCGGCAGACCATCACAGATAGCTTCGAGCGGGCGCTGTCATGGTGGATGGAATACGACGCCTTTGCGATGGCACAGTTCCTAGCGTTATTCGATGAATGCTTGCTTTGTACAGTCGAGCAACTGGCAGAATTTTTAATTGTTAATTGTTCCGTTGCTCTGTAAAACGAATAGTGCAGAACGCCGTTCCAATCCGACCAGACACATAGCATGTTTTTTTTATCATGGGGGCCTGCTTTCGTAACGGTGAGCCTGTGTACGATTAAACCACCGCCTTACGACAGTAAGATGCTCAGTTTCAGTTAAGACCCGTTAACAGCACAAACCTTCGCCGCCGAGCATTCGCTTTCGTGGGAATGAAAAGCATACATTTACGCCAATTTTACATAGGACTATTGTGTTTCAACCACGTAGGATTATCCAAACCACAGGGCGTAACAGTAGCAGACTGCCGTTTCTAACAAAACGCGCTAAAATTACTTCCAATGAGAGCGTTCAGAGCGTACTTTAAACCCATTACAAAATTATATATATATATATATATATATATATTTATGCAACATTCCTAGTTATCAAAACAGATAAGGCATCCTAGCATACAATAATTTTAACTCACTACTCCCTCCTAAAGCTTCTTGTTTTTATAACGCAAGATACATATATGGCCACCTAAGAGGCTTTTTTGACCTGCCGTTTGCAACATGTGATTTTATATTAAATTCTATTGGACACCTATCGAATACGATGACAGGTTTTACACACTCTCCAACTGTTCTTCAAATTAAGAACAAAAATAGGTGCAGTTAGTGGGTGGGTAATTATAGTTACTTACTGTTAGTTTATGCGTTCTTTCTTATGTTAGTTTTTGAGTGAACACAATTAGGGGCGTGGGATCAAATTCATATTTGGCTACTGTATCGTTCGCTGAAAAAAAAATCTGAGCGCTGAATAGTAAGCTTTTGTTGTTTCAAGGTGGAGAGACCCGGTGAGGGTGATGAAAGCAGAAATTGGGGACCACCGTTCATTGATGGTCAGAGCTGCTACTTTTTGTCGGCAAATCGAAATAAAAAGAGTGTGGCAATTGATTTCAAAAGTGAGCGCGGTAAAAGCGTCATCAAGAAACTGGCCGCCTCTTCGGACGTTATCATCGAAAACTATCTTCCCGGCAAACTCGACGCGCTCGGTATTGGTTACAACGAGTTAAGCAGCATCAATTCGAAACTAATCTATCTCGCACTAACTGGTTACGGAAGCAAGGGCAAGTACAAGGACCGGGCCGGCTATGACGTCATCGCCGCGTCGATGGGAGGACTCCTTCATATCACTGGGCCATCAGATGGAGATCCATGCAAGGTTGGCGTTGCCGTCACTGACTTGACGACCGGTCTTTATGCCAAAGGTGCCATCATGGCTGCATTATTACAACGACATAAAACCGGTCGTGGACAGAAAATCGAGTGCGACCTTCTCTCCTGTCAGGTAGGTAGGCTGGCTGCATGCTTGCTTGCTGGCTGCTACTAGTAGTGATTAATGATTCCCATTTGCTGCTTAGCCTGCCTTCGAAGCTTGCACTTTGAACTGTCTCTCGCTAGCTCTATGCTTAAGATGCCATTACTAGCAACGTCGCCCTACTAGCAAAAGTATAATAACGTGAAAAAACAAAGTGTCAGCAGCATTACTTGTTGAGACATCCACAGTTCAAAGGGAATAAATAACCTCTTACGACATAAGTGACCTAAGTTAACCATTAGTTAGAATACTTAAACACGATTTGTGTTATTTTGTGCCGCCATCAAGGGGTTCGTAGATCAACACTTGGAGGTGTACGAAACCAACGAGCCGCAACGTGATTCGTAGAGTTATTTGGCACGGTATTCTCCACTCACTATGTGTGAACAAGAACTGCACCAGCCTTGCAGATGGGTGTCCGTGTAAATGTTCTAATGTAACGAGAATATCATGGAGCGAAACCACCTTTTAAATTGCGCTCATTTGTCAACTATGAGCATTTTAGCTGCTGTAAGGTCAATTGAATTGTAAAACAGCAGCACTTGATGCGAGAATTTATAAATTAAAGTTTTACCACGCTAATTACATGGTGATTACGACATGTGGCACAATAATTCATGCTCGATCTGCTGCGTTTGGGAACGCAGGTGTCGCTGCTGGTCAACATTGCTTCAAATTACCTCAACGCTGGTATGGACGGGAGTCGCTGGGGAACTTCTCATGCCAGTATAGTACCTTACCGAGCCTATCGCACAAAAGATGGTTACATAACTGTGGGAGGTGGAAGCGATAAACAGTTCCAAATTCTTTGCTCCAGACTTGACCTCCATCACCTGACTAACGACGAGCGCTTCAAGAGTAATGCAATTCGAGTCGCAAACAGGAGGTACGTTGTAATTTTCATTTTACTCAGAAGGCTGACGAGGCTAATTTCTTACAGTTTGTCAGACATATATATGGTGGCATTCGGCAAACGGGAACAAGTAAACGGAACTTAATCTCAACGCCATTACCAAACTTTGTTGATCTTATTTTCGTCGTATGCAATGATGGCATCACGACGGTGCTTACTATAATAACGCACTGTCTATGTTATAGGTGTTTGGACTCAATTATTGGCAACCGTTTTGCCGAGAAAAGTAATGAGGAATGGTTGGCTATATTCGAGGGCTGCGGCATACCGTATGGACCCATTAACACGATCAGGGATGTATTTGAGGACGAGGAGATATCGAGGCGAATGGTTGTCACAGCAAAGCCTTCTCCTACCGGTAAAGCCGTCAAGTTCGTTGGACCGGCCGTTCAATTTAGTGACTCCGTTAATGAAGTTCGCAGCGCCCCGCCCCGACTAGGAGAACACACCGTTGAGGTTCTGTCGGAGTTTTACAGCTCGCAAGAGCTCAATGACTTGCTCGCGGATAATATACTCCAAGCACACCGAGAATAATTAAGTCGCTTTTTGGACAGACGGGAAAGAGTTATTTCTGTGAGAGATCAATGTGAGAACGTGTATGCCAGTCGGTAAAATGGACAGAGGCTCTCCGATCTCAGTTGAAACACCAAGCTAAACCATTTGAGTAACTGTTCTAGCTCAAAATATAATAATCGGCTTTTCGTTTACGCTAGTGATTTTATGCCGATTCACTGCTGTTAGCTACGATGATCATGTTCCTGTATACCTACGCAGGTCTGCATACGTTTTTACGCAGACAACCAAACCACCGAGTATTCGCACCAACCTAAACACAATCTATTGAGTGCAAACTTAAAATTATTCGTCCTGCGTGTTAACAGCCAACAATATCGCAGGTTAGTTCAAAAACGACTGTGTTCATATTTATAGTACTTCCGAGCGTACGCACATTGACGCGCACGTGACATATCGCATACATATTGACGCTGCCCCGAAATAGCCTAATTGCAGCCCACCCGTAAATGTTCTGCTTTGCCAGGTGGCGCATGACTGAAATCGACACCTGAAATGACTCTAATTCTAGTTTTTGCGTGCTTGACAAGCGTACGTTCTAGTTTTCTTCACTTGTTCTTTGTGAGTGTTCTGCTGGTTCCGTGTATAGCAACTGTACTGCTGAAACACTAATATGTTTCTTTCTAATGATGCCTAAAATGAAGAATTATTATCGGGTCGATGGCAACTTTATTGGCTTCATATATAGCCACTGTTTAGCTTAAGCTTGCAAAATACGTCATGCACTATCATACAGGCAGAGTGATTTATAACTACCGTCATTCTGTGCCACGTCTGGGGAGAGGAGACGCCCCGCATTGTAGACCATGGCCATGCACAATGGACTCGTATAGAGCATTCACATATATACTTGCCGTTTCCAGCCCTGCCTACATGGAACTATATAGACTACAACAGAGAATAATAGGACAATAGGAGAAGTCACAACGACCTTTTTGACTAGCCAATACTCATTAGCAATTCAAATCCAATGAATTTTCACTTAATTAAGATTATGCTGACGGTCTGCACAAAGTTAAGTGCTCTGGTTGGAGCATTTAGCGAGGCCAAGAAACATTTCTTTCCATGAGATAAGAAACCCTAATCCAGTGATGCCAGTGATTTCTGGTAACTTGGTGATGCAAATTACTTGTATGTCGTAGTTTTGTTGTGCCTACACTGCTAAATTCCTATTGTTTCCCTACCTTAGTTAAGAATCAATCTTACCACGTGGCCGTATTTTATAGAAAATGTATGTACATAATATAACACATAGTTATATCCATTTCCAATTCCTAGAAAATGGTTTCATTTGAATGCATTGTCTTAAGTGTTCGGCGTGTATACATAATAGTGCACTGTACTGGAGAATAGTTGACTAGAGTCTTTATCACCTTTTGTTTTGCTTGACAAATACGACTGAATGTGTTTCACACCGATGCTTCTGGTGGGCTTTAGTTAGTCGCACTTAGGCGTAACCTTGTGCCGTCTGATGACACATCTTCGACGTGATGTGCCAGTAGATAAGCACGACTCTCTTGATATGCGTCACCCGTTGTATTAATAAAGCAAGTTCCAAGATGCAAATGACTTCGAATTATGATTGGGAAAGTTTCTTGCCGATATGGTATACATTATTTTGATCTCTTGAACACATACACGCGAGAGACTAGAGAGTAGACAATAAACCTAGTCGAAGCAAAATGGCTGTAGAGCTCTGAGTGCATCTTTATCCATAATGGCCGGTCCGACGTTAAAGCAAGCCAGTTTGGCCGAAGTAGGCCGCCAACACGCACTATGCGACACGGCGCTATGCAGGCAGGCGGACTCGTATAGTAGCAGAAAGACTGAGGAGCCGTTTTGTATACCTAATATTAGGCTGTGCACCGGTTGCTGAGATAATTGGATTGAGATCGAAGACGTCGGGTACGGCACCATTCAATAGCTTTATCTGATAAATATGATAATGTGTGAGTAATACTCATCGTTTATTATCAATTAGTGGACCCCCTCTGTTCGGTTTCTTAATAGCATAGGGTTGCTGAGCTGTGTTCCCCTGACACACAAAAAATAACAGCCCTACCCAACTCCCAGCAAGCTGCTAGGCCCTTTGTGGCCATGTTTGCATGCGGCTCTCGTCCAATGAACGACAATGCTTCAACGAAAAAAACAACTTCCATGAAGTGAACAGACGCATCGTAATGCGTTAAGATGTTTTACACAAGTGAAGGGTGTAGTGACATTACCACTCGAGCGGGGTTTATTATTATTATTATTATTATTTGCTATCTAGTTTGACCTACACTAGCCTACTGCCCTCCCTGCTTTGCCTAGCGCTGCGTTTTTTTCCTTGTTCAAGCTGAAGTTGTCATTTCTTAGCCTAATACGACTCTTTCTAACAAGCCTCCTCTGTTGCTTATCTGCATTTTTAATTTGCATTTCGAGACATCGTAGGCAGTATATATATATATATATATATATATATATATATATATATATACGTAAAAGTTCGTTTTATTAATTTTGTAATTAAAGTAAAATTGCGCCACGTTTTAGTACAAAACACTTTGGGGACGAATGAAGATGCCATTTGCACTGTAAGGTTATTCCATGCCGTAGCACGTTGAACATGTAGCTTGATCCTAAAGAATCTCAGTACTGAACTACTATCCTCTATCGGGATACTTTTTAGTGTAATTTTTCACACACTTCTTATGATAATAGCAAAGTCTAAAAAACGAGTGTAACACTACATATATAAGAGCTCTCAAAAATTCGTAGAAACATATCAATGTGGCATTCAAAGCGACACTTTGTCAGAGATTAGTCCGCCGTTATAGCAGCGAGTTACTTTAAGTAAATTAAAGTGGCTGATTCGTTTAAGACGAAGTACTGTCCATGTCTACCTTGCTCTATTATAAGGGTGCGACTTAATTTCAGAAGAGAACGCCTTCACTGGCCCTTCGTGATGCACCGCCCTCAACAGTCTTTGCGTTGCGGATCGTATCGCCAATTAGACCTTCTCACCTGCAAGAGGATGCAAACAGGCTCCAGTTAGGGTAATGGACCATACCTTTTTCTCATAAAGGCAACTATAGTAGCCCGACGGCGAGCAGAATCAGTGCGGAAGACTTCTAGTCATTCCGGCTAAGTTAATTAAGTGCGACGTCGAAAGTGAGAGCGTTTCGTACGTTCTCGTTGTAACGGAAATTTGTTCGTCATGTTTTCACATAGGTCTGCTTTGAAGAAACAGCACGGACAATATCAGGAAAACTGCTGCCTTGACATTAGCGTTACATTGTAGTCCAACTGGTCTCAAACGTAGATGATTTATGACAGGACATTCGTGCCAAGTGATGTTATCATTCTGTTGTTATGGCTGCTGCCACTCGAGTTGATGCGACCAGATTGTGCAACTGGGGGCCGCTGTAAAGAAACGCCACATATGGTAGTGCAGCGGCAATGTATCATCCCACTGTACCAACTAACACAAAGAAGAACGTACGACAGAATATCGATTAGTTAGAGAGTTTCTGAGAAGGTCATTGTCACTTCGGGCCACCGATACTGTGGTCACGTTGCATTCGCCAAAAAAGCAAAAAGTCATTACTTAACGCCGATTTCCTATATTGGCTATGCAAATAGTAGTCACTGCACAATGGTGTTATTCTCTCTGTATCTCACTTATTAGTTCAATAGTAGGGACTTTTATCTACAGCGTGCAATTTTTGCGTGCAATTTGTTTTAGTTGTTTTTCGAGCAGTGGCCCGTACCCTGCACTAAACACTCCAGTATAAACTAAGGTCACGGTTCCGTCTTCACCTTCTGCGGGAGACAAAGACGCACATGGGAAATAGAGAAATATAGAAAAGGTGACTGAGACAAATCAACGGAATTCGAAATTGCTTAGCTGTGAGCTGCGCAGACCAAAGGGTTAAGCAGTTCTACAGTGTAAAGCTAACGTGCGTCGACGTGTAATACAAGAGCGGCTAAAAATAACCAACTACATCAACAGCTGAAGCAGTCACCGCCGTCCCTCCTGCCGTCACAACAACGATAACAATCACAGTACCAGCCGCAGCCGCAGCAGCATTGCATTCTATTAACCAGAGAACAAAGCGGCAAATAAGCAAGCAAGCAAGGGCGGTGACGTATAAACAATAGCTGAAATAGAAGTTTGTCGTGGCACAGACGGCGGCGACCGTCGAATCGCTGACCCCATCCGACGTTTTCGCCATCGTGGCAGTAAGTCAGGACAACCCTCGCAGCAGAAGGCAGCGTAGTACCTGTATAGTGAGTGTCATCATGACAAGCATCTTGGCGCCGCAAGCGATCATCGTGAATGACCTAAGGACAGTGACTAGAGGCGACATCTCAGGGTTGAGGCTTCTGGGGGTTGGTCGCTGTTGGGGCTTGTGTGGTCGCGCGAATGACTGACCGGCCGCCTAACCAACTTGAGCCCTTTGATGTCCCGAAGACGTCCCATAACTAATCAGAATTCACTTGCCCCTCTATCTGTTTGTTGATGCGCAGATGTTAAATTATTTCTTGGCATAACGCCCATACGACTTAGTACGGCAGTGTCTGCTCTTTTACGTCAACTGGAAGGCTTAAAGGAAGCCCACTTTGGTGGGAGCGCTAATTGTCGCCGCGTCAACGCAAGCTGCTGAACGAACACAAGTTCGACCATATTCCAAGCCACTTTTCCATTTAGCATTTACGTCCATATGGTAGACATGCCAGAATATCTTTCCCAAAACATCTGCTTGTATTCTTCTACTGAAATAACTGACTCGATAATTAAATCCTATTTCTAAATTATTCACACTAAAGTGCTACCGTTTTCGGACCTTGTTGATGGCATAAGCTAATGACATACGTGTATATAAATATTAGCTGGTCGTTAACGGCGTTTGCGCAAAGACGCTGTCAGGGTGTTGCTAGCAATCATAAAGCTATTATTTTGCCGTACGGTGTCATGGCGTACAACTCTCTGCCTGACACTATATTTCTGGCTGCTTGTTGAAGTAAATTAAGCCGTAATATAGTATATCCAAAGCTTAGACGCGCTGATGTGGTGGCAGCTTGCCGTAGGTCAACCGGCTTAGCTATTTTTTTCACCGGAAAGCCTTAGAAAAAAGTATGTTGTAAGTTACAGATTCAATAATCCGCCGACGTCCCTGTAAAAAAGGAAATTAAATGTTGGCAAAAAATAAAACTGTTTTTGCCGTACTAACGAGGATAAGATGTCAGAGATATATTAACTCTCATTAGCAATATGTTTATACCCTTTTTCTAGAACCAGGGATCGACAGTGTGGCAGCCTGGAAAACCAGCAGATTAAACTAAGCTTGTATCTCTTAAAGTAAGTCGGTGAACTGGAATTTACTACATAAACTTATGAGTGAATGTGTTGGGTGTGTATATTCCAACCAGTAAGACAAATTTACTTGAATAAAAATAAAAATTACAGTATTGAATTGTATAGTTTATATATATATATATATATATATATATATATATATATTAAAACTAGAATATGTTTTATTTTTATAAATAAAGAAATATTTTTCATTTTTTGAATACTCAGTATGTATACACATTAATACTTATACTGTTGTCAGCTGCTCTCGGCATGCCATTAAAAAAGGCAGTGCAGTGATCTTTTTGTAAAGGCCAGACAGGCAGGCGCATGACACTTTGTACACGCTTAAGATCACACTCGAGTGATGCACTCTCTGTACTACTTGTAGGAGTTTGTATTTAAACAAACCACGTGAATATAGCCATGCAGTATGTATCTGTACAAACGTGGCTATTGTCACATGCAAGACTAAACCAGAGGTGAGTGGCATTGAAAATACCCCAGTGTCTAACCTCCCGCCGGACTTAGTCAACTTTAGTTAGGAACGGTCCTGAGGTGGAAGAGTGCTACTTCCATCGGGACGGATAGTCGACGAACGTCGCCTACCCCTCTATAAACAGATGAACACCTAATTCTCTTCAGGAATTCACAATCTTCATGGCGTTCATATCTAGCCTTTTTACGACAAGAAATAACCATGTCGGAAAAATAATGCGCTTGATGGCACCCACTGATAAGCGACCACTATGCCATCTGCATACATCACAACCATGGTCTTTCGGTACCTCTCCGACTACAACCGACAAAATCGGTAAGTAGAAGAGTGAAGGAGATGCAGCTCAGTCGGTCCTTTTGCGGGGCTTCCACGTTTTGCCTTATCCGCAACACATCCTGCTTATCCTGTACCAGTAAGATGCCCTTATCATAGAAGCTCTAAAAAGCCACCAGCCCCTGCGGGTCATTGACCTCACCATGATATCTCGAGGTGCTTTCTCAAATGTTTTTACGCAGTCTATAAAGACTGCGAACAATTGGCCTCCGGGCTTTGCCGCAGCTATCTCTGACTGAATCACATATTATGTGTAAGGCTTTATGTAAACGTTTCTACTATTTAAGTAGTCAAGGCTGCGTCTGGCTAGAAGCTGCGGTGGTGCGTTTACCCTGATTTGGCGCAAACGCTCGAGCACCCCATGGTGGGGAGATAGCAAGTCTGAGAAAACCACTCCGTGATTTTGCGTTTCTTCGACCTCTCTGGAAGACGCCACGTACTTGATTCGTCTCATAACTAATTTGCAGGCGATTATTTACTGTTCTTTCAGACGCTATACCGCAGTATAAGTTTGGGTCTCGTCTGTCATTGTCATGCTTGCCCATGAAGAGCAGAGAAAGCCTGGCGATGTGCAAAACTTTTGGCTGTTGTCCTCTCTTCATTGCATCATTGAAAATATCGCAAAGATAATTTACTAGGAACGGTTTAAACTGCACCGAATGCTCGTAGTACAGCTGGTCGGGCTCCGCGCTCTTTCCTCTTGGCGCTAGTGCTGACGTCTTCTACCTCAAAGGGCAGACTCATAGTGTGCTCTTCAAATGTGAGCGGATGCTCCGTCATTGAAGCCAGGCGTACTCTTTCGCAGTTATATAGAAGACTGGTTAGATGATTCGCTACCTGGTCGTCGCTGGGCAGGTGGTTCTCCCACTACCAGGCAGTACAGCATAGGCTAAGAGCTTTCCTTCTGCCCTTTTGAGCAGTCGAATGTTCTCCCGCCTAGCTTGTTCACGTTTGTGGTAATCGCATGGCTTTATGTAAACTATTCTATAATTGGAGTAGTCAAGTTGTCTAGAAGTTACGGTGGTGCCTTGACCTTGACTTGGTGTAAGAGTTCGAGCACCCCATGGTGAGCAAGATTGTAAACCACGGTCGCGATCTCCTCTGCCCCGGCCTCCTCCACTTGACTGCGTTTCTCATAGTTCTCTCTAACAGTTCACAGTAAGTGACCACACCACGGCTTATCTCAAGGCTATCAACCGCTTAAGGTGAAAGCATGCCTCATGACAACAAAGTGTGGATCGTTTCACTGTTTTCCTAAATATTAGGAATATTTACAAGTGCTGACACTGGTAGGTGTTTCCTTGCAGCCACCTAAATGACCTTGAAGCTTCTAACTTTGCTAACGACAAGGTTGTGAAACAAAGGTCAATGGTGTTGTTTCCGTTATAACTTACATACAAAGTATTATATCGACAGGAGCAGAACCTCACCTGCATCGTCAGTAGCTCCACTATATTGGCATACAATTCGCCGTCGACGATGGCATAGACGAGTCGAAACCTAATACACTAGAACTCACCGTGTCAGTCAAGATTTAGGGGAAGGTAGAATACGACTCTGTTCCTTTTCATAGTCGCGAGACCCACACAAACGGTATACGTTTATGTAGATAGGTTTATAATCCACCCACCGCCTCCCGCTAGAACTGCCAGCTGACGTAACCGTCGCACATTATCGATATGCAGTTCACTGCGCTGGTAAGTTTCCATACGTAGTGCAATGTCTACGGACGTAAGCATGTCAGCTGGCGCTAGGTCTGCTGCTTCCCTGAGTACCTCACAGTTCCAAAGAAGCAGTCGTAGAGACCTGAGCCTTCGCGTCAGCATCTCTACATCTATTCCGTCATGATACGCAGTTAACAACCCCTGTTTACAAATAACCTTGTTTTCGCGCGATATATATATATATATATATATATATATAACAAAGACGTAGTATTCTTTACACATCACAAATCAAGTTTCAGCCAAAACGAGTCTAGAGTACATGCGACACACATTCAGCATTTCAACACTTGCCATAGACACGAATTCCGTAAAGAATTTTTATTTCAAGAAGAGGCGCACCAGCGTTAACGATCACTCATTTTAGGATTCAATAACTCAGACGTGAATAGGATAAGATCGCAGACATTCCAGTAAATAGGGCACATACTTTGCTGTACGAACAATTAGAATTTAAATGGGTGTATGCAAAGTGGTTGCCGCAATTAGTTGTCATCATTAAAAACCACACGAAAGAACAACGCATCGCAGCAGCATTTGTCGATGTTGAAGCGCGGACCATTTTTGGGGTCAATACGTGATCGTGGATGAGAGCTGAATCTACTACTATGCACCCGAGTGGAAACAGCAGTTCAATGAGTAAAAATTGCCTGGGGAATCTGCTCCGATATAATAATATAAGGAAGATTGTCTTATTAACCGGGAAAGTAATAGTTACTGTTTTTAACGTTATTTAGGTGATAGGGCCATTGACACAGGAACATTAATCTTCCACATTTTTAAACCGTTTGCACAATGAGCCGCAGAAGAAACGCCGATATTAATGTGCATTGATGTGCAGAAAGTTCCAACTCATAACTTTACAGTCACGGTGGCAAATTGCATGTTAGATTAGGATTTGAATTGTTACCCCACTGATCCTTTTATTCTAGTTTGGTACCTTGTGTCTTTAAATCTGTCTCGGGGTAAAGACATTTCGTCCGATGAAGAAGCCACTGTCCTGGGGCGTATTTTGAAGGTCTCGGGAAAAAAAAGCCCCAAAAAGTTCGAACTCTGCTAGACTAAACGCAGAACCCAAAACAGACTACGTCGATAAATAAAATAAAACAATGTGGAAATTAGATTGTTTTATAATATTTGTGTTGGTTATTTGATGAACGACTCACGCATAATGTGTGTAACATCAGAATATTATGTTTAAGGTTTTGCCTAAGTCGACTAAAGATTCTCGATAATAGATTGACTAAGTCAATCGAGGGTCGACTAAACACTTTCGCTGATATGTACATGTCGGCATCGATATTTTGTTTAAATATCTGCACACATAGTGAGCAGGTGAGTAGTGCTAGCGTTTATATTACTATATTATATCATACGCGATATACGTTATATTTATTTACATCTTTGTTTTGTCAGCACCTTGGATATAGACGTTTAAATTATCATACATAATATAAAGAATATCTTGCCTGTATGCACGTATACAAAAAGACAAGTAATATAAAGCCTTTTCTATGCCAACCTACCTACGAATATAAGGCTTTCACCGGTTACGCGAATAGGACCGGTTTTGCAATGTTTGGCTTGATTCTTCATTCATTCAGTCAGTGCATTGGGCAAAATGTGCGCCGGCTGTGGCATTGCGACAGGACATCGTCGATCGTTCGTTGGTTGGTTGGTTGGCTCTTCGCGCGCGTTCGCAGACGCTTGCGCAGACGTTGCAACGTCGTAGCGTAATGTCGTAGTGCATCGACCCGTTCGTTCGATCGATGGATAGATGGTCATCACTGGCGGCTGACTATTTAGCGTCATGCGGTAGAAATGTTTGCAACAATTGCGGCAAATGACGGACGGACGAATGAAAAATGAGAGTGATATCATTCGATAACTGACGATGACCGGTTCGGCGTCAAAAGCTAGTGCTACTGCTGCCAGGACAGAGAAGGCAGAAGTCAAGAACGGTTGCACTGAGGTGCCAATAGATGGACGTATGCATGTATAGACGGACGGTTGGTCGTCCCAATGAATGCATCGATGCATGAATGAGTGGGGTTCTTCTTTTCAGTCCGCGAAGCTATATCGACTTAGACAGCAAATGATTCCCGCTGCAGCCGCAGCAGCAGCAGCAGAAACAGCAACTCGAAGACGACTTACGTGGCGCTGAATGCGGTGACCGCCACGGCCGTCACACATCACATAACGCACGTGACGGACGAACGTCACCTGAAAATTAAAATTACCACAGAGAGAGAGAGAGAGACAAACGAACTGACCAACTGACCCATCGACCGACCGGCCCAAAGACAAATGGATGGACAAGTAGACAGGCAGGCAGGCAGACTGGCAGACACACAGACAGACAAAACTGTCTCTCATCTGTCTGCCATTGCCGGCTACCGGCTGGTTGACCTACTGGTTGTTGCCGACGCCACAGGCGCCCCAGCGACATCAAACAACGCGCAGGCGGCTCATTACCAACCACCCTCGTCATCGTTGCACGACCACCAACACCGACACCGACACCAGCAGCAGCAGCAGCAGCATCAGCAGCACCAACAACAGCGGTGCAGGTGACAGATATTCACACCGCTTGTTAACGGATCGCTGAATGGCTCACTTCAAATCATCGGCACAGGAATGCAAAGAGCAACTCACTTTTCATGTATTCGCAATAACCTTTACGTATATATATATATATATATCCCTGATGATATAGATCACCCGTAACTTTAAATTATTTTTTTAACCCGAGGTCCTTATTGGTCAAGGGCCAAACAAAACAGTAAACAAATATATATCGACGTGCGACTTGCCTGTGCAATGTTCAGCGCTATAGTATATAGTATATAACGTAAGATATATAGCAAGATGCTACCGACTAGTCTACGGCAGAAATGTTCGCACTTCTACTGGAGCGTTAGCAGGTTTTTGCTGCATAGCGCACATAAGATATTTCTGTGAGAGCCTTATCCGGGGGACGCCCGGGTGGTTAACTTGTGTTGGTGTTACTGGGTGCCGATCAGTGTTATATAGTCTGCATAGGCGACAAAATAAGCTCGCCCAGGGAATGTAGGAGTTTTAATACTCCACCAAAGGTTAAAGTTCAAAGGGTCGAGGCATATACCCCAAGCCTGCCCAGGTCGTCGCTCGTCCTTTTAGGTACAGCGCTAAGCCGCTGGTTTGCCCTCGACGCATTTTTCTGTGGTTTAGCTATGTTTAGCGCGATACTGATAACGGTGTGTGGAATGTCAGGCTGGGAAACCTTCTTGCGGTTTACCAGGTTTCGGTATAAGGATAAGACGTGCCGTTTTTAAGGCTTAAGATAGTCCCTGCATGATCTTGTACTAGGAAAGAATCATTTTTTACATATTTTTGACACCTAATCTACGGTTTTGCGATCGATAGAGAATAGTACAGCAAAATTTTGGAAGATTGCGCGAGGACGTCCGACGCAAGAAGCCTATAAGGCAATACTTTTTTTCGTCTTAGCGTTCGCGACAAGTTAATATAAATTCATCATAATGTATAAGGTTTCTTTTATTGCATCAATCATTATGCACATCTACAGTACTTATTCAATGGTACAATAAAAATGTATATCATTATTGATGTACATTTGCTGTACAACACGGCAAATAAAAACCACGAAAGCATTTTTTTCTCTGTCATGTATGAGAATGCGTATAGTAATGCTAAAACGGGAGACTATTACTGCGATGAGTCAGTGTGATGGAACGTGGGTTTGTTGTAATGGGAAGAACAGACTTTTCGGGAAAATTTCGTGTGTGTGCGCTTTGCCTTCGGTTAAGGACCACAGACATTTTCAGAGACTTTTCAAGGCATCTTTATTAGGTTCATAGGTTATGAAGATGGTATTCAATAATCGTCGACGCCGTCATAATTCGTCCGGCCGAAACGACAAATTGGAGAAAGAGAGAAGGTGAATGAGGGAAAATTCCGCCTTTGCTTCCGCTCGTAGTAAAGCCGCGACAACAGTTGTTGCCTTTCGAGTTGGCAAAGTGGCACATGACTCAACCAGAGCCAACCAACTAGCCAATCAATCAATAAAGTCTCCAATACGAATGCGTCTATTTGTAATCGCTCGTTCCGAGTTAATTATGTGAGGTTCGTGGCATGTCGGTGGTGTTTACATTACGTATATATATATATATATATATATATATATATATATATATATATGTATATTTATATTACAGTTATGAAAGTTTATACGTTCATACAGCATGATAAGTAAGCTATAGGGTAGGTTGTAGGAGATAAGATATGAGCGATAGACAGAAACTTCCTAAAAAAGTAGCTAGTAGAGAGAGAGAGAGAGAGAGGTGCAACATGATCCACTTCCACTTTTCTACAAACCACTCCAACGTCATCATCATCGTGGGTCTGGTGTTGCCCCGTGTATCTAACACAAGAACAACAACAACCACCACCACCACAACAGCAACAACAACAACAACAACAGCAACAACAGCAGCAATAACAGCGGCAACAACAACAACAACAACAATGAGAAGTATGTACTCGTAAATAGACGTTTGTAGTAGTGATGGCTTACTATGGCACCATCATCCTCCTAATAACGATTCAAATCCGAATGACCACGACTGCATCATGATCATCATTTTCAAGCATCATCGGCCATTGCTCACCACTACGACCAACCACTCGAGCGACAACGACGACGACGACAACAACAACAACGACAGCAAAACATTTTTTGTTGTCACACACTCTCCACGCGGTTGTCCTTTCGCTCTCTCTCTCACTTGATTGTACTCCGTCTACTCTGTCTGTATGTAGCTATCTTCGGCCCTGTCTTCCTCCCTTAGTCTTTCTCTAATGTAAAAACTTTTATCCCTTCGCTTTGGTGTCGTGACATTGATCGTGTCTAGCAACTACGAATCGTGCAAGCCGGTCGTTGTCGCTTTTGTAGTTGCCGTCTTCGTTCTCGTTGTTGTTGTTGTCGTTGTTGCTAATGCCGCTCTTACTACAACGAGCAGCTTCGTGTTTTCAAGAGGCTCATAGTGAGTGATGGTTGAATGGTTGGTAAACTCACTCTCCAAAAAGGCTTGTCTCTTCGGGACGGACAGCATCTTCTACGTCATCCACCGCCACCACCAGCACCACCACGTCAATACGATGTTTACGTTTCCGTAGTATTGGCGTGCAGCCCAGCCGTCTATCGACGACTGATCGTTGTTTTCTAAGTCTTTTATTATCATGCCATTTGGTTACACGGTGGCGTGTACGATGAACCAACCGCCGCGAGCTTAAAACATCTTCTTCATCTCTCATCTGCTTTCCTTATGCAACCCGTTGCCTTCGCCGTTCCGTGCCATCAACAGACGTCGCCGTCGTCGTCATCGTCGCCTTCAGTTGTTCCGCCGCCCGTCTGTTCGTCGAGTGACGCTCGGTTCAATGTTGTTGTTGCGGCCACAGTTAGCCAGACCGGCAGATCGCCCAAACAAATAAATCTACAAACCGTCGGACAGACGGACAAACAGGCTGACCAGCAGACAGACTGGCAAACAACGAATCACATTAAAGCAGAGCAGGCCAGCAGGAACGAGAGCATGCCAGTGTTTAGGCATACTCACTGTATGATGCATAAAAGGCTGAGCGTTAAATGAAACTCTTCTTCTTTACATGGTAGACAGATTTATTGGTCGATTGATCGAGCGAGCGGGCAAACAAACAATATATGAATAAATTGATGATGCTTGCTTACATCAATTAGGCTTGTTTTTCGAAGCGATTATTGAAGGTTTTCGTCCCACTTAAGAGTTGGATTATTGGTGAGATGGACCAGTTCTTTAGCGTCATCTTGTAGTCAGCTATCCGTCAACAGGAAATATTAACACTTCATACTAGTATCTAATGCCTCTGAGCAACAACCTCTATAACAATAGTTGAGGTTATCTCGACCCATGTGAGAAGATCCATAATATCCTACACAGTTATTGGGTTATTCTTTATCCATAAATTGTGCACAATCACCCCTAGAGTCAATCGTAATTATTCCCTATGGAGTGCAGTGCATGACTTAGTCTTACATATCTCGTACCCGGTCTCCGGTTTTGATGATCACCTGCGATTTGCGCGCAACTTAGCTGATATAGTGCCATCCAATATTGCATCGTAATGCTAGTGTTGAGTCTATGTAGATGATGCCTTTAACGAAACATAACAGAGGAGACTACCTAGGCATAACTTGGCCATATTTACATTGCTTTCTTACATAGCGGTCTGTAGCAGGGTTACATCAAACGACCAATTACGTTAAACATCTAGAGACCGAATACTGTAACTTCCACAGAGACTGATCATTGTTTCATATAAACAAATACTGGCATTTCAGGAGCACAGACATTCACGGCGCTTCGAAAAAATGGCCCTCCGTCATGGTCAAAGTTAAGAAATTAAATTGTATAACAGGATTGCCATTTACAAAACAGCTTGTTTTCATTAGTGTTTAAAACATTAGCGCCCAGCGTACACGTGCAGTGTTACGCTTGTCATTACGCTTCACTGTCGTTCTCCGTTTCTCCCTCTCTTCCTGTCGCTCAACTGTGCGTGGGCATATGCCTCCGCCCAATTGGCGATATTCAGAGTTCCTTATATTTCATATGCCAAAATAGACAAGACGAAAATCATCAGCTTGAATTTTTAGTGTTTTTATCATTAACAGCGTAAATACAAATTGCCAGAACAAAAAAACACGCATTTTACCTTCAGACCAAACAATGATGAGACCTCTGACCAAGGATTACAAATCGTAGACAGTCATAGATTGCTGTAAAACACAAAATGAGCATAGCAATCAGAGTGATAAAAGAGACATCTCTTACTTCATCGTGCATACAGTTGTAGCACCATATTCTAACGTACTAATAGCTTCCACGCTAGTAGAGCTCGGTTAGCCTATGTGATTTAGGTATCTCTAATATTTAGCTTTGAATATACATAATTTCATTATCTATACACAGATATTTAATAATAGGCCAATTCCTAGACGTGTCTATGTTTCTAACATTCGTCATTCTGCGTAGTCAAGTCATCTGCTGGTCAGGATAACAGTGAACAGACCAACATAAGAAAACATCCGCTTTGCCTTTCGCCTTACCGCAAAACTACTTACTAAAGAACCTACCGAAAATTTTGGCCAAATAAGGAGTGTAATTTATCTCCTCCCCCTCTATCTCTCTCTCTCTCTCTCTATATATATATATATATATATATATATATTTACATAACCTTGTTATAAAAAAAATTATATATATATATATGTAACTAGGGCAATAACGGCATCATTCGATCACAGACTGGAGGCACATGACGTTCCGTCAAGGTGCACTATAGAAGTTGAACGAAATTATTTGAAAACGATTTGTACATGCCTAGGGCGTTATTGCATCGCCACCTATGCTTTAATTCTACTGTAATATCTTCGTATTTAAACGTTGTCTAGTATTGAGCTCTATTTTACTCTAGAACTAACTTCTACTTTCGTGTTTACTAGCATACAAACGAGTACTTCATAATGCCGGCTCTTTTACACACGTTGCACTTCCAATGGCCGCGTCAAAAAGCGCACAGCAAATGCAGCCTTACAGAACAGACTAGACTCAGTAATCCGAACTTGGCGACGAGATCTAGAAATGGTAGAGGATGGAAAGATAAATTCACGTTTACCACAATTCATGTGACGTTGTTGATGTTATCGTGATTGCCATGATTGGCCAGAGTAGCAACTGCTACAACTGTAATCTTCAACGCACGAAAATAACAACAACAATGATAACAACAATATAATAATTAATTATAGTACATGTGGTATTTAACGCCAATACGTATATAATATGTATACAAGCATATTATGGCCTTGCGCTCTAGTAGCAATTTGATATTGTTGTTACATCAAAACCATGTAGCATTAGATATTTTTTGCAAATATGCTAAATAGTCAACAAGAGCGCAGTGTTAAGGATAAGCGTAAGCCTTATTTAAAATACCACTTGTCTCATTGTAGCCCGCGATACGATACGAAAGTTAACGAAGGTTTGATGTTGATCGGTTAGCTTAGAATCAGGCAAAATAATTTAAAATGTAAATCCAACGCTTCCCATTGATTCCAAGCAGGTCTGTTTGGTATGCATCTATGTGTCTGCGTGTCCGCATGATGCCCAACCCTCCGAGCATTGCAACATGCAACGACGAAGACTAATAACGAAAGCCAGCAGCACCGCTGACTCCGGTTATCATAAACCAACCGTAGTTGGTTGCTTCATCGATCTGGCTGCATCGATCGTCTTTGGCGTTTGGCCGATTAGCCACACTGTGTGTACTTCACCACCACCACCACGTGCGTGGTGCCCACTGCTGCAGTACATAAACGTCAAGTAATAATAGTAACAATGATGATGATCATAATCATTGTAATAGTAGTAATACATCATGGCTGAAATAGCGGCGCTTGGGGATTTTTCGCTGCTGGCCTTTCGTTGTTTTGCTGCTGCTGCTGCTGCTGTTGCTGTTGAGCTAGACAGACAACGTCAGCGGTGCCGTCGATACCATCGGTTTCATCGTCGCGTTTACAGCGGCGCCGGCAGCCGCGAAGCTGTTCTTGTTGTCGCTGTAGCCGTGGACGCTGTTATTCGCGTCATTGTTGCTGTTGCTGTTGTTGTTGTGGTGGTGGTGGTGGTTATGTGTATTTGTCGCTTCCTTCCGCATAGACCCCGTAGCCACCTATCTTCGGTTGGCATCCCGTGTCATCCGACGCTCTGTTGACAATACACGTACAGCTCCGGCAAATGTTAGTATGTCTCTATGTGGTACGACATACACGGATTCGTTTCGGAAACACTCTTGCCTGTCTGTGAGCAGCATGTAGTGTCGTCTAAGGGCAGCCAAAATCGGTGACAGCTAAATGTGTATGTCCGCTGTAAAAGGCAAGATCGCCGACGGGCGTCTTCGGATACAAGCGCTTGCGATTGGTCGTAACGGTTGCCACGAATTAAACATCTTTCTCTGCTGTCAAAATAAGTACGTTACTTGAAGTATTGCCGATATGAGGTAGCTACGCCATGCTTAATTTAACCAGCAGATATTACTTAGCCATTCAACGGGTACAAGCACTAGCTTCAGTTAGTCGAAGCTAACACGTTTTCAGGCGCGAATATAGTGCGACGTGTGGTGTCGACGGAAGCTTTGGATCAACGACCGCCGTGATGTGACTCAAGAGTCTGTACGTAGATGCTAGCTTATCTATAATTCATTGCGCTAAAGCGGATGTGGACACGACGTTACTGACTGCCTTGGTAATCACAGTAGCAGGTGGCAAAACCACCTTGCATCAGGGCAAACCATGAGGACTATAACTCGAGACCAAAAGTCTATAAACCGCTCAACCCTATAATCGTATATTTTTAACCGCTTACCCTATGATTTCCTATCTTTCTATACGATACATGCCGCCAACATAAACGAAATCGGTGGCGGAGTTGCCAACAACTTATAGTTGCTTTACTACTGTTGAAAGCGTATCCTTTGCCGACTGCCAGTTACGATCTTATTGCCAGAGACAATCTGGCTGCAACTAATCTCGTAAACGGTACAAATAGGAGGAGATCCGGATCTCCCGGAACACGGTGAATAGTCATGGCTGTGTGGATGGATAAGATAGTATGCTTCGGTGGATAAAACGAACACTCAGCAAGACTTTAGGTAAGAGACCCTGCACAAAACCGCAGAATCTTTCTGCAGGCAATCGCTAGGTCACCGTAGGCTAAGAAATAAAACGTCCGTTATTTTGCTTGCAAATTTGGTGTATACCAAATGTAGCTCTTGAAACGTCATGCGATGAATAATTCAATTTGTGTGACCAATTATTAAATATATCATTCCTTTTCTATGGACTGCTTTTGTTATTTTAAGGCACGACCCACCTTTTTCCTTTAATATCGTGCACTCAATTTAAAGTGTCATGTCAAATATTTGAAATCATTAAGAGTCCTCAACTACAAGGGAAAATGATTAGGTCCGTTCGTCATCGTTTTGTATGTTATCTCGGTGTCACTGTCCAGTCGAAGCGTCTGCGTTGCTATCCGGCGCTCGCTGCCGTCTCTGAACGTTGACATTAGCAAGCAAGTATGAGGCCAGCACTCGATTGGCATGTGTAGTCGCAGCAGGAATAGTAGAAGTTGTAGAAGTAGCAGCAGTAATGTCACCCATCAGGCGGCCTAATTGGCGTTTAGTTAGGCTTTCATATGGCTGTATCTTACACCCAACGAGAAGGAGCATCGCATAGGACGTAGTCCTCTGCTTTTGACATCGTCATTTGACTCTCTCCGTACGGGCAATTCTTGTCCCGAAAACAAATCGTGACAACTCTGTTTAACGGGTAGAAGCATCTGCCCCACCAGGACACAATAGCCCTTTCCGAAAAGATCAGAATACCTAGAAATGTATCTTAAAATTTTGTAGCACTTGTGTCAAATGACCGCATTTGCTATATCGCTACGCCGCGCACTCATACTAGTGCGTAAAGTCATTTTCCCTTTAAAACTGTATCAGAGTAGTAATACCACTGAAGAAACTGACCCGGTTTTTACCAAAAACCGAAGTCCGGGAACAGGCGTTTAGAGAATGGCACGGGCAATGAATTAAAATACTAGCAGACGGTTCTGGAGCCTGGAGCCGTCAGGTTATCCCCGACCTAGAGAAATGGTTCAACAGAGAACGTGGGGTTCTGACGCAGGTATTGACGGGGGGCGGGTGCCTTCAAAAAGACCTTGCGTAGGATAAGGATGCCAAGTGTGTCATGTGTGAGACAAGCGAGAAGGATGGCGTGACCCACACAAATTTCCTCTGCACAGCACTTGAACACGTATGACAGGACTCACCTGGCGTGACTGGCTTCTCGCGGCATGGCAGTGACAGACCTAGATATCGCTAAACTCAAGAATAAGTGCAAATGGGATCAAAGTATCAGACTGGTAAAGGGTATAAGTAGAGGGAAAAACTAGCCGGAAGGACAAGCTGACAACGAGATAAAATTGAGACTTTGGCAAGAAATCTCCATGATGACTTCGCAGCGTGACATTATCGTGATCACTGCGGTTTTGCCTCATTATCACGTTCTCGTTCGAGCATGTATCACCAGTGATCATCATAACTTTGGCCCGGAGTGAGCATAGATAGATCTACTTTTCTAGCTGCTGTAACATGATTGCGCAGCTTAGATAAAATAGATGGTCAAAGTTGATGGAGCAGCGACACTGCGCGATCGCGGGACATGTCACGGGACTCCGTCAGTACAGTAAGTGTCAGACCGAGTAAAGCTGATTTGCATGATCCTGGCCACCGCTGCTAGTTTCCACTCGGCATGATACGACTGTTGCGCGACGTAACAATTGGACACAT
Source organism: Dermanyssus gallinae (assembly GCA_003439945.1). Classification (NCBI taxonomy): domain Eukaryota; kingdom Metazoa; phylum Arthropoda; class Arachnida; order Mesostigmata; family Dermanyssidae; genus Dermanyssus; species Dermanyssus gallinae. The sequence continues at coordinate 1,957,099 of QVRM01003901.1, forward strand.
ACTCTTCATGAGTAACGTATTTTACTAAACAACTGAAGCAGATAGAAGAATAAGAAGAAGAATACGAATACGAAGAAAACGAAGCTTAACTGTAGAGAGAGGAGGCAAATCAACTGAAGAAACCTGATGGATGACATCAACAACAATAACAATAACGCCAGACACCGGTACACAGGGCAGGGCAGAGCGGAAATAAAAGCGGAAACACGATTATATCAAAGGTGTGCACTGCTCGCATCGGGTAGCCTTCCAGGCTTCATTACAAACACCACAACGATGATGCTAATTGTAATCACGCCTAGGGATATTATTTTTTTATTATCATTGCGCAATGCGTCCTGGTGCCTAGCATCATAATTAAGGCTAATAAAGGACATACCAGTAGTAAAATTGCACATACAATATTTTCACTGTAGTTTTAGTAGTTCGTTCTGCTGAGTTGGCGATCAACGGCCACACCAACAACGACAACAACGGCTATAATCTACCTTGTGATGACGATAACTACTATCAGCAGCAATTATCGTATAATAATAATATCGGCTGACGTATACGACATGACTTGATCTATTCTGATTAAATATTATCAGTAAATATTGCGGTTTGCATAGTTTTTATTTGTATCAAACAAGACAACATCGAAAACAGCCAACTAGCAGGGCAAAGCCTAGAAAAGCGTGAAAACTGTGGTCAGCCGAACAAAATCGAAAAACACCGTGACACCCGCGGCCGTGATACAATTTGCTTGTTATAACGGGTTTAGCGAAAGCGGCAGGTAATAAATAACGCACGATAAAATGATTTTACTATCGCGGCTGCTGCAGTTGCTGGTGCCGCCGCTGCTGCGGCTGCTGCTCCAAATGTTATTCGTGATGGTGATTTGATAAACGAGAGGAAAAAGCAGGAGAGACTGTAGTCATTATCATCATCATCATCGTCGTCATCATCGTCGTAGTAGTAGTAGTAGTTAGTTAAGAGGAGAGGAGAGGAAGAGAAAAGAGGTGGCCTCCCCTTGTCTACAAATGACACGCGCGTGCCCCCCAGCGACAGCGGCGTCACCGCCAACGATGAACCAAATCTAACTCTGACGGCGTCATTGACGACGACGATAATGATGATGATTACGATGATGATGATGACGATGATGATGACGAAACCATGCTGGCAAAACCGTCGACGCGAAGCCAACGATCGCATCATCGGCTCCAGCCAAGCGAATAGTCGTCCTCCAGGCGCACCAATCAATAGGTGATGGCTGGTAAAGCAGAAGAAGAAGAAGAAGAAGAAGAAGAAGAATACGATGACGACGACGAAGAAGGTGAGAGATGATTCGATCCATCGATGGATGGATGGATGGATGGATGGGCCCACCAAACGATGAGAGGAATTCAACAACATAAAACGACAAAGCCCGAGAGAGAGAGAGAGAGAGAGACACGGCCCTAAAGACATGCAATCAACTTGCGTCTTTGTGTGCACGACTTTCGCTTTGCGTCTATCTATCTGTCTGTCTGTCTGTATGTCTGCTTGCCGGGATGTCTTGTTAGAACCCGGAGGAAAGGGACTACACAAGGAGCCATCTTTGTATGTATATATATATATATATATATCTATTATCATCATGATCGGCGTTAATCGGTGGTAAACCGTGATGCTGAAGTCGGTGCCGAAGACGAAGATGCTGCTGCTGCTGTTGCCGCTGACTGACTGACGGTGTTGGTGGCGCTGCAGTGGCAGTGCTTACAGCTGTGGCGACCTTGGCAATGTCAATCGCCGAGGAGGTGCAAATCGAATAGATTGACGCAGTGAAGGCAAAAAAAACCCGCGCCTGCGCACAAAACGGAGCCTGCTAACTAATGCTAGTTGTTTTGTGGCCATCCACTGGGGTGACGGGGGGGGCGGAGGGGGGGGGGGGGGGGAGGGGCAGGGCAAATGAGTGATTGTGCGTTAAGACATGCTATGTAGTTATTGGAACGCATATAATAACAATAATGATGGCCCACCAATGCCAACGCGCGATAAGTGGTTATGCCACGAGTGACAGTGGCAATCATCGTAGTACCATCATCTATCTAGACCTCGCAGTCGCCGAGCGAAGCAATCTTCTGTGAACGCAACACGAAAATCGTCTTGAGTTTTGATAAAGCTCGACCAGAGATTATTGCAGTCTGCATCGTCTTGATTTGGCATAGCTGTTTTTGTTCTTTTTTACTATTCATACGTATGCAAACCTTTATCGTATTTTAACTTACTTTCTATACTTAAGCAAGTCCATCGGCCTTATGCTGGAATGTATGTGTAATGGCACAATTCAAGGAACGAATGCATTCCTAGTGCATGCGTTTCAGGGCAAGCCAGTCCGTGTGTGTGCACGATGTAAGATTAAGCCGCTACTGAATTATTGTTCATATCCAGGTAATGTTTCAAATTAGTTTTCTCTTTCAACAAAAATATTGCAATGCGGGCTTAGACATTTTTGGTGGCCGTACATAAAAACAAAAGCAATTACAAACGCTTAGCAGTACGTATATATATATATATATATATATAAACAAAGACACGAGCGATAACCTTTTCGGCAAAATGCCCTTAAATGTTACAATTGTTGAAAATGTGCATTTATGAAATTTTAAGCTTAACGGAGAATTACTAAATTTAACAACACATACCCCTTCAAAGCATATATATATATATATATATATATATATATATATATATATAAGCATGCAATGAAGTAATACTGCAAAAGATGGGTGAGGTTAGACTAAGTAAGCGTCCGACTTCAGAATGACATGTAAGTCAGAGTAAACGGACCAACGAATATATCGAATGCAGTTCTATATCATTGATCGGCTGAAGAATTGGACGGAACGCCTAAGTGTGCGCAGGCGGCAACACACTATTGGCAGCCGTGCAGGACAGCCAGGACCATCATTTCTACCGACTTGGCTTCGGCGATACTTTCAGTGCGAAACGTATGAAACCGTTATGGTGATTGACATTTTGTCATTGGTCAACTGTAGAGTCGGTTCCAGACTTGGTGGTCATTTTTCAACGGCGGTAAAAAATGGCAAGAGTGCATGTTCACCCAGCCCAAACCCCACCATCAAGCTGACTAACTAGAACTGTTCTGCGGCTACTTCAATCGTGATCTGTCTGAAGATGACTTCATCCACCATACTTATCTCCTGCGTGATTGAGCATGATGATCACAATAATTTGTTTGATTAAATGCTGTGGCTACTTTATAATCGTGGTAGGATTTCGCTCATTATATTTTGCGCTTCATTCAGTCGATCATATCAGAGGCAATCTGTGTGCCTCTGCCCATCTGATCATCATCACACAAGTGTCAAGCAGTGTCTATGTTAGTGAAAAGATAGAAATACGGACACGCTTCGGTTTGGATCGTAGATACATTCGAACGATTGGAAACACAGGCGACCTAAAAGCACGTTTCCTCTCGCATATTCAGCCCATTCATATAGAGGAACAGGTAAACACTTTTGATCAACGAAAACATTGTCACGCGAGCTATCTGTAAGAGGTCATAAGATCTTCCGCCATGTGCGCATTGTGTTAATCGGCCGAACTAAGAAAACGTTGGTTGTTTTTAATTTGCACGAACGCAAATATTTACTGAACAAACTCAAATGCATTTCTTTGAGGCTTTGATGATCCCATAGCAAGTGATTGATTGATGATGACGATGATGATGATACTGACTGCGCGCTGGCTATCTGTTGCGATTGCCGTTATTGTTGTTCCTATTGTTGCCGTTTTGCTTGTCTCGTTTATTTGTGGATATCTGTCCGTTTGTCCGCATGCAGGCATGCATGTCTATCTGTCTGACGGACTGTCCGTATAGTTGGTCGCTTTGTGTGGCCACTCATTGTAGCCGCAACGACGTACGTCGTTTGCCGGCGTTGAGCAGAGCCTCAGCACGCGTCTTGCGGCGCTAACCGCGGTCGTCTCCCCGCTCCCAGCTCTCCGGCTCCCTGGTCGTCACTAGAGAGGAAATGCGAACGGCCGCCACCGCCGTCAGCAACGACGACGACTTCTCTTTGTCTGTCATCGTGTCGTCTGTCTCGACCAATCAGGCCCATAGAGGCAGATGGCATTGGCATAACAGGCAACTCGCTCAACACACACGCACATATATATATATATACATATACATATAGACATATATAACAAAATATATATATATATATATTTTGTTATATATATATATACATATACATATATAGACATATATATATATATATATATATACATATATATATATATATATATATATATATATATATATATATATATATATATATATATATATATATATGTGCGTGTTGTTCTTAACGTAGTTGTCAAGAAGTAGACCCACAAGTATGCCATTCACCAGCTGGAATAAAGAGCCATCGGTGACGATGACTAACCGACCGGAAGAACCGGCGATACTTGATACAACAGTCGATTCTCGTCTGCAAAACTCCCTACTACCCACCCAGAACGCCCAAAGGCTTTTTGCACTACCAAAAACAGCTTCAAAATACAAAGCGTCTTTCATAGAAACTTGAGTGCAGGATCGCTCACACGATACCAATCGAATAATTTGCAGCAGACTTGGGGTACCACGATCACGTACAATCGGCGAATAATCAGAGATAATGAGCGTACAGCCTTTTTTATTATTTTACTGCGTGGCCCTAAATAACGTCAAATATCTCGTGTTGTGCCTTGTCGCTAACGCCGTTTGTAAAAGGAGGCCGCTTTCTGCCTCGCCTTTTTCGGTGCCGATGTGAACAGAGTCGATTTAACAAGAACAATTTGTTGTTTTTTGGTTATCTCCTATCTAGGCAGAACTACGAAAAATACATCCTAATGGCCGAATGTGTCAATCGAACACCCGACACACTGTTTGTTTTTTGTTATTGAGGCTTTAACAGCATTCCACGTCAATGGTGCAGATCACCAGCCATCGAAAGCTAGTAATTAGCTCATTTAAGATTAGATTACGAATGTCATTGAGAATAAACACGCCGTTACGTAACATCAAGAACGCGTTTTTTTCCAGCATAACTGGCAATGAGATTACAAACACAACAGCGTTTTCAGAATTTGTAGCAAAACGAACTACATCATATACATATTTTTTGTATTATACATTTATACGGAAAATCGAAAGTGTTACTTTCGCATCTATAAATTATCTCCTATATTTCTGAAGTTTTTTGTAAGTTTTTGTCTTCCCGTATGTTCGTCTCCACTTGCACATTATACGGTAAATCATTGCACAGCAACAGCCACAATAGAGCAAGGCCAAGTTAGGCACGTAGCACACAATCGAATTTTTGCAGGCTGTAGAAAAGTCTGGGGGGAAAGCAATCGAGCATCCGCAAATTGTGAAACAGAGTCAACCGTGTATTTCAAAAACAATTATGCTAAAACGTAAAACACGTCGTGTGATATGTATATATATATATATATATACATATATATATATATATATATATATATATAACGATCGTTTTGCTGAGATAAAGAATATACCCCTCAATAATTTTATGAAAAGGTGTCAACGATCCTTTGTTGCTGTGGGTTGTCGAGACAACAACCAAACGACGGCCAATCGATTGTGGTCTTCAGGTATGAGGCTTCAATGCTCTAACCTCTGATTCGCGCTTGAACCTATCTAGAGAAATTGTGTTTAGCAGTTTTAGCAAAGGTGCCCCATCATAGTCTCGTTTTGTCTTAAACCAACATACAAAACGCGACTACGTTTCGTAGGTAAACAATAGCATGGCTACGTTTTGCCTTTTAAGTAGCAAAGTTTTTTTGTTTTGTCGAGCCCGGTGGCGTGGTGTATTCGGCTGCGCCTCGCGACCGGAGGAGACACATAGGTGCGCGGGTTTAAGCCCCACCGTTGCACATTTGTATTAATGGGGGTCCGCCGTATGAAGCAATGTGAAAAGCAGTACCATGGACGTTAAATCTTGCCTGAGAGTCAGACCAGAAAGTATTTTAGTAGCAAAGTTTTAATTTCTCTTTCTGCACTTGGCCACGGCGTTTGGGTAGACTTATCCACGAGACCGGTCGTGAAACTAGACGTTGTCACGAGGAACAGTATCCAGGCTGGTGATCCGTAGTTGTCCAGTGTTTTCTAATTTGCCATCCAATAGTTGAAATACCGCGTATACCACTTGAATCACATATTGAGCTGCTCAACAAATTACCTTTTTATGTGTGCCGGCCGATTCGCCGCTGTTGTTGTTGTTGTTGCTGTAATCCTTATTGTTAGCGTATCACGGCGTACAAGTTTCTCACTGAAAATTCACACACGACACTGTAAGTTGTTCCAACCCTTCTTCTTTCCTTTTGCGAACTTCTTTCCCTCTGCGTCGGCGCGCGCTCGTTTTGTTCACCTTGTGCAGCACTTGCGTGCGGTTGGCTGTTGTAGAGCTGCTGCTATGTTCTGTAACCTCTGTGACCCTTTTGTTCGTGAGCGCACATGGGTCGGTTCGATTGATCGTTGAATCGATGGGTGGATCGGTATATACGTACAATATGCAATCAGACAGAGTGCCAACACCAACCGATACCGGCAAAAACCGATGAACAAATCGACTGACGACGAACCACACAAGTCGAAGTTCTCGCTTACACTGAACAAATGTGGGTCAGACGAAAGACTTTCTAGTACCGCGATGACGGTTCGGCGGCGGCGGCGGCGGCACCGGCGTCTCGTTGTTGTTGTCGTTGTTGATGTTGTTACGGCAGGGGCAACGGCGGCCGCTGGAAGCGTCGCCACCACCACCACCGTCGGCGGCGGCGGCGGCGTCGTCGTCGTCGTCCTCGTAGCGGTGGTGGCTGCGGGTCGTTGTTGTTGTTGTTGATAGCCCCTAGTAGTAGCAACAACAGCAACAGCAGCAGCCGCAGCAGCTGTTGGCGGGAGCGGCGGGGGCAGTAGCGGTGACGGTTTTAGCAACCACGACGGTGGTTTGTTCGTTCGTTCGCTCGCTTGCCCCGCTACTTCTGCTACTGCTACGGCGGAGCAGTCGTTGTTGTTGTTGTTGTTGCCGTTGTCATTGTCGTTGTCGTTGTCGTCGTCGTCGTCGTCGTCGTCAGTTTGACGGTGCGAAAGACATCGACGAGGATGACGACAACGAACGACGGCTTCTGCTCTTCCACTTTCTCCTTCGCCACCGCAGTCGGAAGGGCAGCCAATCTGCGGCGCTTAGTGACGGCCTTTGCTTACCGTGTCTGTGGCCACTGCGGCTGCAGCTGCCCCGCCAGCAAGCAGCAGCAGTAGCAGCAGCAGCGGTAGTAGCGGCAGTAGATACATACAGCTGCTGGCTAAACAAAATCTTCAACGGCTCTTCAACTCCTCACTTCTTCCTCCACCACCACCACCACCACCACGGCGCCTTCAACGACCCTAACAACTACAACAACTATGGTCGCGGCGGCGGCACGAGCAGCACCGACACCGGGGCAACGCGGTTGTTGTTCTTGTTGTTGTCGTCGTCGTGGTTGTTGTTGTTGTTGATGTTAGTGTTGTCATCAATGTTTTCGTTGTCGTTCACTTCTTCTTCTTCTTCTTCGTCTTCTCTTCGTCCTCCTCCTCCTCCTCTTCATCCTTCTCGCTTGCGCCTTTCTTCATCTTCACTTGCCCCAACGGTGGCAACAATACCAGCGCGCTACATGGCGCCGCCGCCGCTGCCGCCTCCACCACCACGGAGTTCTCTGCACCACCTGCATTCCGCGTATTTAAATGCCGCAATTGGAAAAGTCATGAGAATAAGAGAGAAGCACGATGAGCGGCTAGTAAAACATCATCAACAACAACAACTTCGTTTGTATTTGTCAACGTTGTTAAAACCACAGTCGCTGGATGCTGGATGTAGGAGCAGGAGTAGGGATAGTAGTGATACCACTTACTGCTGCCCTGGGGTGGGGTGGGGTGGCGATATGGTGGCGATGGGGTGCTAGAAATGGACCTCAACCGGTGGTTGTTCCTCAACCGACAGTCATGACAAATAGGCTAGCTACTATAGCTGCTTCTGCTGTGACTGCTGCACCGACGACGACGACGACTGGTGGGGCTATTTCTGCACTAATCTTTCTTTTCCGATAAGAGAGCTAGTTGCTCAGCGTTTGCGGTGATGGAAGGTAGGTAGGGAGGGAGGGAGGGAGGTAGGTGGGGGCAGAATGGGTGATGAGGGCAAGTGAAAACCGTGACTCGGTGATGATACCATGTGATGGTGTAATGCAATAGATCTACCTACCACATACCACGATACCAAAGGTGGCACCAGCCATTGCGTCGTCGTCGTCGTCGTAGTAGATGCAATGATAACCGAACAAAATCCCTTCCGCTTAACGGAGGTTAAGCATGCTGTGTCATGGACTGCTGCCAACGTCGACGCTACGCACACAACCGATTGCCTTCGCGCCTCAAGACGCTGTTCATCATCTTCATCATCGTCATGGCAAATCAAAGAACCAATCGCTCGCTTGTCCAAGTGATCCAGATTCCCAACAAGAACGTACAGTCACATCGACAGGCCAAAGGACAAAAGCATGCATGCATGCATGGGGGGTCGATGAATGAATGGATAGATAGAAGGTGCAGCGAGCTGATCGGTCGGTCACTCGCCTGCCTTCCTGTGTGTCTTCGTTTCGCTGCTGACAAAGATGGTCAGGACCTAATGGACCAACGAGAGACAGTCAGATGATCACAATCATCACCATACTGACGATAATGATGCTTGGACAACGTCACTGTGGCTGAAAGCGTACGGTTACTTGATTAGCCTACTGAGACTATTGCGTCGCGTGCGCTCACAATACGATGCATCCGCGCGACGCAATTCTTACGAAACGACAAAGATAAGATGAAACGAAATGCATGTTGCTGCCCGTCGTCGCATCAGCGATTGCCTGTGCGCCTGTGGTCGTAGCTCAACAATATCGGCAAATATGCATTTGGTAAAACAAGAAAACAAATACCTATCCCACGGAGCATTGGTCTTGATATCCCGCAGATTATAACGTTGAACGGTAAGGTTTGTCTACCGCCGTAACAATTAGTCAGCTTGTTTTTAACAATGGCAAATTTATAACTAGAAAAATAAACATTCTGACCACGCATTTATTGCGGTTGTGCCATACCGGTGACTTACCGCTTCGGTCTTTGAGCGATGCAATTCGCTTCGGCCATTACGTTCGACGTTTTTAGAGGTTTTAGAAATAGACTTAAGACTATTAGGCGTAGTCCGCCATCGGCCGAGGCGTTCACAATCGTGGCCGAGTCTGACAATCTGACACTCCCTCTATCGAGGCTACGCGGGCAATATTGTGGCAAGACGCTCACCTTGCCTGTTGCGGTGGGTGGGTGCCTTAATTCTGGAGCGTCGACGCTAATTAAGTAAACCTTTTTCTGAATGCGAGGCGTCGACAAGCATCCGTCGGCGGCAATTGATAATCATCACAGTAGCTCACTGGTCTGTCGACCAGTGCGCCATTTCGCACCCTGTCTCATTCCGTTCCTTATCGATAACTTTACCCCCCCCCCCACTCTCTTTTCTAGCCCCCCCATCCGTCTGTCCCACCCCCTGCCAATTTGAGGGTGTGGGGTGTAGATGATGACAACCAAATCAGAAAACACACATTTGTTAATTTATGATATACGTACCCTATTGATTGCAAATGACCACACAGTGATTTCGTATTTTGCTGCTACTGCTGATTCTGTTGCTGTTGTTGTTGTTGTTGCTGTCGGACTAGTCGAGCCTGTGATCATGCCAATGTAATGATGGCAGCGGCGACGACCAAAAACAGAAACGGCAGAAATTGACGATGGTCTTCCTTTTTTTTCTGTCAGCCAACCCGAACACCACCCTGCGGCGCTAACGGAACCATTTGCTCCTGTCGTTGTTGTTGTTGTTGTTGTTGCTGCTGTCGGCGTTGCCCCGCCAACTATGGCCACTTTTCGTACGTGCAATGTACGTCCGCGCAATGCAACGCACTAATTGCAAAGCGGCATTTTTTTGTTTGGATCGCTGATCGCTAAATACAGAGGGCTTCCGCTCTGTAGTCTCCTCCGGCCTTCCGCCAGTGTCGTTCAATCAACGCACGTCAAGCCCGACATCGGAGAAACATCGACAAAGCGGGAGCGAAGCAGGGAGAGGGCGAAGCGGAATCACAGAGAGAGAGAGAGAGAGAGAGCGAACGCGCAGCGTGCTCAGACCTGCTCATAGCGATCAACTAATCCAAATTGTTTTATTGGCAGCCTCGGAAGCTACTGCCACCATCGCTAGAACGACCACCGCTGCTGCTGTTGCTCATACGGTTGTTGTTGTTTTTTTTTTTTTTTTGTTGTTGTTGTTCGACCACTAATCAATGCGGAACAGGAGGGACAGGAGTACCAAAGTCGCTATTAAATGCGTAACCAACATATAAACAAATAAATGAGTCAACTTCTGTACTTGTGCTACTATAACGTTAGCCGTAATTTGGGCAAACATGAATTCCACTATAAAAATTTGAACAAGCTGTAGCTATGATATATAGCTATATACTTTTTTTTTTTTTGGTGTGTTTTTTTTTTACATATTTACCTGAATACACATATCCCCCTCTTTAACCAAAGGCGCTCAAAGCGACAACATCTATGTTACCTGAGCATCTATACAGCCTAATATATCTTCTAATACTTACTGAGTGAGTGCCTTCCATAAGAAATACATTTATTTGTTCTTCTTCTTTGAAACAAAATAAAACACACATTTTTTTAGATATCGAGCTTCGTTTCTATTTTTAGCACCGTCTTTACTGCCTGAATTTATTTTACTCATATATTATCTGTAATATTCCTAACCCCAATGCTAACTAGAACTTAAGCAAATGTCGACCTTCCCTTTGTATACATCTTGACATCGCCCTTCCCTCTCAAGAAACTCTCCGGCGCAACTGAAACGGCTCCAAGATTCTGCGTCAGTCGTCTCTTTTCCTATTGATTTTCAAAGCATTCAGTACTTTACGGTTAAGAACCTTGATAAATACTCAGTACGTTATGGGTGCAGTTGTAATTGGTCGCCTATGTTGTAAAAAGTCATTATCTATTTTTTTCTTGTGAAAAAAAGATATTTTTCCTCGTACGCCAACCTTCAGGGAGTCCCCCTCAAAGTCCCTCCTTTAAATATATGACTAAAAATCAGGTAAATATAAACTCAGTAAAATAACATCCATGTTTGTTTCTCACTGTCTGGATAATTCCCATCGATATACACGCCGTATTTTACAATTTTTTTACCACGCGTTCTATCTCATCTATTGTACTTGCAATCTTGATGTTAGTTTTTGACTTTGTTTATTGGTAACGTCAGTCGCGAAAAACGCTGTGTTTATTTCTGCTGTTGTGTACATAATATCCTGCTGAGTATGTCATATCCCTCTGAATGTTGCTGCCAGACATAATCCTAAAACTTTTACTCGCTCCCACCCAGGAGCTCCCAAAACCACTCAGACTCACTTTCGTCTGCATTCTTAATGAATTCTGTATTTACCTTTAAGCTCCATTATTGGCATTCATTAAAATCTTCTGCTTTATCAGCGTACTTTCTCTGTCTTACAGCAATTACCATACGCGTCTCTAATCTTCCTATGCATCTCGTCTATTTTATTTTACTCACTTGCCACCAAGAGCTTTTCTGTGCTTCAGCTTTGTGTAACTGTATATTTATTTAGACACTTATTTTGTATAACTACTCGCCCTGGTTTCTCACCCGCCCGCTTACTTTTAGTCAATTATAATCACGTCTATCTTCATGGCACTTTGTATATATCCATAACGGTCCATTTTGTCCCCCAGGTATTTCTCAATAACCACCAGATTCTTCATTTTTACAGTAATGAAATAGCGTACCCGATTAGTATTTCAATCTTCTAAACCTGCTTTTGCTATTAGCCGTATTCCGACTTATCCCACACTAAGTACATCCGTTTAAACCAAATGACGTTCCAACCCCCACAAATACTTTCACGTTACGATCATTGTATCGACTGAGCTTATTTGTAGCAATTTGTACAAATTACCCCAGTTACCCTTCCACCTTCATTCTCTCATTTTCGTTAACTTAGTAACTTTAGCCTAATTTAAAATGTTATTTTTCGCAAGAACGGTCGCCTCTAATATACTAAACAATTTAACATGTACATTTGTCTAAAAGGCACATTATTCCAGCTCCACCGCTCCTATCGGTTTATTCTCCCTCCGAAAATATATCGCGTTATTGTTCCGATCTTCCCTGTACTTGTACTTTCTCAGATTGTGGCACTCTTTTCCGTCCCCGTATCTATTGTTTCGGTTATTGTATTTTGTTTGGTTATATCTGCCGTCCAACGATTCCCCCTCGCTCAAATATCCACTCCTTGGGGGCTCAGGTTAGACAAGAAGGCGTGTGATTGGCATTTATGCGTCTATCTAATCTGCACAACGGGCATCTCCCTCCCCATAGTGCACTCCAGTGGAAGCCATGGGTTTTGGATTTTCCTGAATGTATTCCAGAGGAAGGTACTGTGACTAACTGCATCACCTTTTTGTAGACTGCCCTGCACGTTCGCCCATAAGTCCGCTCTTCTCTAACATTGACCAACATCTCCTACCATTGGAAGCGAAGACATTATCGACATTACGTGTCGCTATGTGCAACGCCCGCACCTGTGTGCCGATAAATTTGTTCTTGCAGTCTGCCTACGTTTAAGTTTCCAGCGTTTACAACTCGTTTTTCCACGGTTGAATAACCACCGTGTCTCCTGTCAATTTGTTACACTAGCCTATTGTTGCTCTTGCTGCTGTTCCTCGACCTCTAGCATAGCTTCTCTTCTTGCTGTCGCTGGCTCTTCTCTCGTCAATCTCGTCCCGTCGTGATTCTCGGTGCGCACCCTCTTGCGTAGTCTTATTGTTGTTCCGCGTATATATATATATATATATATATATATATATACAACGACGTATCGGAACGTCTAACGGGAAACAGTGATCTTCCTTTGCGGTTATCTGCGGATAAACAACCAGAAAACTGCGGTAATAAGCACAAGGACAGAGTGGTCGCAGGCACGATTTGTGATCATGTAATTACTGGTAGCACAAGGAGGGCTACACTTTGGGGTCAATGCTTATCCCGATTTCAGCGGTTGTGTGAAAATATAATAATATCATTAGGTTTATATTTGGGCTTTACGAAACGTTTTTTATGTGATCGAAAGTTGCATGACATACATTCAAAGGATAAGGGCAGCCGAAGCGCGGAACATTAATCTTCCAGGGTTAATAATGAACGTACATAGTTAAGCTTCTAATCGAAATAGGGTGTCTTGCATTACTCTGTGTGTTACCGCAGTTCTATCAGAGGTGTATGCTGCTATATACACATAACGTGACGTTGAGATGTCGGGCATGTGCAGTAGTACAGATATTGTAAAGATCATGTAAGCAATCCGTCGCCAGTAGTTCGGTTGCAATATTGTTTAAGTCGCCAGATGAAGTAATCTCGAGATGACAGTACTACAGCTCCCTGCAGTTTTGTTGTAAAGAAAAATATTGTAAAGATGCATCGTCAATGCGTCTCGCAATTCGGCACTGATCGCTTACCTTGTAAAATCCACGAGTAGAACATACCAGGTGGTGTGTGCCAATGCATGACATTTCGTCCCATAGGTTCATAGTGAGGTTCAAATTTGCACAAACAACATATCTTAGGGCTTCCGCCACTTAACCTTCACTTTTCCGCAAAAATTGCTGGAAAAACTCAGCGACGTGTGACTTCAGCCTGATTTTATTATAAAAATCGGTTTGCTAGCAGGTGCATAAATCGGCTTCGTGCCGAACGTGGCAGACAGAAAACTCCTCTGATCTCATATGTTCGCGGATACAACTGCACCTGTCCGCGCCGCGCTGAGGCACGGTGGTTCCCAAAAGTGGGCCCTGCGACCCAAATACGGATAGGTGTTGACACATTACAGCGGTTGGACAGTACAAGTAATTTTATCTACCGCAGCCAATTTACCATCTTGACGAAACTTAATCGCTTTACACATTTCACATTATCGTTGTATGTGCATTTTATGTACATCTGAAGTCCCTTTCCGTTTAGGTAAGCGTTAGTGTCCTACAAGTCTTCGGGTGGCTCTGCGGTCGCGGTGTGCAACCACGACGTCATTCGCATACATCATGACGTTAGATACGCTTGAAGTTGGCAAAACTTGTGATTTTGAAGATTTGTGTTTGAAATACACCGACCTTAAAAATACAAGCTTTCTTTTGAGGGTGATGATGTTCAACGTATAACGTGTGAGCCTAATTGCATCTGTGGCTTCCATTACTAGGCCACACAAATATACGACTTCAATGAGGCAGAAACGCAGTACATGATATTTTTACTCGCAGTTGTAATGGCCGATAACCAAGAAGGATTCCAAGAGCAAGTGGTGCTATTCAATATATATATAGTTCAAGGAAACGGGCAAATCAGGTCTGTGTATACCTGATGAATGGCGCTTCTAAGCAAAACAAATTCAATTCAAACAATCATTTATTACTCAAGCTGAGTGTATGTTACATATGAATTTGCCGTAGTTTTGGTGGGTTTCGGCAATGCAATAGATGTTAGGTTGAGCAAGTTTCTCCACAGTGCCGACAGGTACACTGCTCATCTGCCTCATGGAAACCAACTTTCGTGCACACTGCATGATGGAAACCGTGCATTGCATGACGCATAATAAGGTGGCGATTTTTGTATTGGGCATTCTTCAACGAGTTATTCATCATAGCTTGCGTCCGATAGAAATCCATGTCCAGTTGACACATTTTAGCTTCCCACTTTAGTAAGTGCTCTTCATACTCGCGAGTTAATCGCAGGTTAAAGCGGCGCTGAAGGTCTTCTGTGAAAAGTGGGGTACCCGAAGCCAGATACACCAGTCGGTTACGGCTGCTTCGGTGAACGCCCATAACTAGTTTAATATACGTTGCTTTCAGGCGGTCGAGGTCCTCAAAGCTTGGAGCTCAGAGATGTTCCCAAATAAGTTCGATCGCATAGGCTTGCTGTAGGGGCAACCATCAGGTCAAACAACTTTAAAGCCGTCCTCAGTGAGAGGAGTTGCGGATTCTTGATTGAGTAAATGGCAATCAGCGCCTTACGGACTCTTTCCTCTATATGTCGGGAGAATGAGGTACCGCTTGGCGTAAATTCCAAGCCCAAATATGAAAAATGGTTGACAAATTCAATAGGTTGGCCGTGAAGCTTTATGGTATCAGCTGTTGCGAGGCGTCCTCCACGACGGAACTTCATTGCTTTTGTCTTTAAAATATTTATCTCTAGTAAAGTATCTGCCGCAAACTTTGCAAGAGTAACCAACGCTTGCTGAATATGGAAGCTACTTTCAGAGTAGATAACAATATCATCCGCGTATTGGATGAGTTGCACTGACGGATGTTTCTTCTTCACAATCGCCGGCAGCTCACTGACAATTACAGAAAACAGGATTGGACTAAGGTTATCGCCCTGAGCAACACCTGTTGTCTGTCCAAATTTAGGATGTTCAGCAACGCCGTCGTCCAATATCACATAATTCTCCTGAAGTATAGCCGCCAATAGTTTGAGAAAACGCGGTGGCATACCCAAAGCTGCGATCTTCCAAAGGGCAACGTTGCGAGGTGCGGTATCAAAAGCAGATTTGAAATCCACAAATATTGCAAACATTGAACGTCCGCGGCGGCTCACCGTTTTCTTAATATCCTCGAGAAATATCGCGCAAGCTGTATGTATTGATTTGCAGCGCCTGAATCCATGCTGTTCTTCGGGTATGAAGCCTTGCATTTCGAGAAAATTTTCCAGACGCCGGGTTAGGACCAACGATAGTAGTTTATAGATGGAGTTTTTCTTTGAAATTCCTCTCCAGGCTGAAGGATCCAATACGTCACCCTTGCCTTTAGGAATCACGGAGAGTATACAGTCTCGCCAACTAGCCGGTATATCCCCTATGTCCAGGCATCTATCATTAAGTGAGTGATCGCTGGTTGCAGCGGTTCCGACTGCTTGATATGATAATTTCTTATTTTATCTGGTCCCGGCGCCTTTCCATTTTTAAGGTGCGAAATTGCCATCGCAACTTCCTGTAAAGTAAATGGTTCGTCAGTATTGGCCCGGAGGATGCTGGCAGTTTCGCTGTGGGGGCCTTGAAACACTGGCACTTCGTGCGGGATTGTGTTTGCCGACGAGAACATATTTCTGAAGTGCTGGACTAGGATTGTGGACGAAATGGGGCACGCAACTCTTTCCTTTGTATGGCGGATCCATTTATAAGCCTGGCGATCTGCGGCTTGAATCATCTTTGCTTCTTGTGTTTCAAGATATGCAAACCGGGCCTCTTTTAGGGTATTAGAGTACCATTTGCGGATCCTGTTGTAAAAATCGGTCCAGCAAAACAAATTGGAAGACCTTAGTGACTTTGATTTTTCAAAGTACTAGAACTTGTCAATCTGCTCTTGTATATGTTTTTTTTTACTGCTGAAACCTCTCAGCATTACTTTGGGGGATTACGGGAATCCAGACGGACATGCGCCACCCCAAGTCTGGGACTCGCAAACCCAGTAAACCCGCTTCCCCCCCACCCCCAGGAATCAGTAACTGCGTAGGCATTGCTTCGAATCCATGGGAGTGGTGTTGCACCAACTCCTACATTCTACTCCAATCTGGCATCATCCATCGTGTCATGTCTGCCTTGGTGCAGCTCAGACGCGTCAGCCAGACCGTTAACGCCTTCCACAGCTCCGCCACCTGGGGCTGCGTCGAGAGTCATCGCCTGGAGCGTCCCTGGCTGTCCCTGCCTAATCCCAAGGCTGGTTCGCCTTTGCTGCCTATTTCCCCTTCTTTCCCTGTCACCTACGGGCGCTCCCTCTCGACTGGATCAGGGGCTATTGTTGAAACGAGCTCTCCTGGCAGTTTCCTTGGCCACCTTTAAGGACATGATAGTCTCGAAGAAGGCACAAGACTCCCTCCACGCCTTCGCCGAAGTCAGCATGTGTGCTACAACCTTCTTGATCGACTTTCCTCTCACGATGGTCGCACCCGCGTCTCTGGCTTCTTGGAGGGCCGGACACCGCAGAACTGTGTGCTCGACATCGTCCGTCTCACCCGATCTGCATAACGCGCAGATGTCGATACTCACCTTGTTAATTCTTACCATGTACGTTTGGAACTGGCCATGCCCGGTCAGCACCTGCGTCGTACCCTAAGACAGCTCACCGTGGTTGCAGTCGTACCACGCCTTCAGGTCAGGGATGAGGTCTCTGGTCCAGCTCCCCGCGGGCGGCCTCCGAGGGTCTCCCGGCTGCACTGCGGCCCATTCTTCATGCCACCGGGCGATTGTCCTCGATCTAGCCGTTGTTAAGTCTAGATCGCCATCCTTCCATCTTTCGGCCCGTTCACTTGCCAGCAGATCCCATGGCAGCATCTTAGACAGGACCAAGAGGGCCGCGGTCGACACCGTGCGGTAAGCCCGGCAGACACGAATGGCTACCGGCCGCTGTGACGATCGAAGCGCTCTCCTGTTTCTTTGTGTAATCAGCGCCATGTCTGCCCACACTGGAGCCGCGTATAGCGCTACCGACTCTGCTACACTGGCCAGCAGGCGCCGCCTGCCTTCTGTGCAGCCGCCGACTCTGGGCATTAACCGCGCCAGGCCGGCCGCGACCTTGTGGGCTTTACCAGCCACATGCTGGATATACGCCGATCCATTGAGACCTTTGTCGAGCACCACTCCGAGATACTTTGCTGTGCTTAGCTTGACAGGATGACCGTTTAGACCCAGGCGGATGTTCCGGGTTTTCTTCCTGCCTGTAAGGTACATTGCTTCCGTCTTGTGCGGGGCCAGTCTTAGAGAATGGTCTTCCATCCACTCTGCCACCTGCTCCAAGGCTTCATTAGCGGCATACTCCAGGGCCCCCGTTTCCCGTGCCGTGATAACCAGCGCCAAGTCATCGGCATAGGCCACCATCTCAACACCCGCCGGTAGGTCCGGCAGCTCGAGGACCCCGTCATAGGCTAGGTTCCACAGAATCGGCCCTAAGACCGACCCCTGAGGAACCCCCGCAGAGATCTCATACTCCTGACCGCCGGCCGACAGCCTTCTTTCCGATAGGTAGGACGAAATTATCCGGCGAATGTATGGCGAAATGCCCTTGCGCCTCATTGCGTCCATGGCCACCTCCCAGCTCATCGAGTTGAAGGCATTCTTGACGTCCAGGAGGACGAGCACAACGAAGTCTCTTGTTTTCGGAGTCCTTGTTAACTGTTCGGTCGCCCCTTCTAAAACCCGTGTAAGGGCGCCAAGCGTGGACTTTCCCTTACGGAAACCGTACTGGGCGTCTGACAGGGCCCCTTTGAGCTCAATCTCAGCGTTGAGCTTCTCAACGATAACATTCTCTAAGATCTTGCCCATTGTGTTAAGAAGACATATAGGCCGGTAAGCAGAACTACTTGCTAAAGCATTGCTCTCTCCCGTTGGTTTGGGGATTAGGACCAGGTTGGCGTTTTTCCACAGCCGCGGAAATCGCCCTTCTCTTAGAAGACGCATCACCAGTGCTTGAAACAGCTTCGGCCATCGCTGAACCAGTAGCTTCGCCGCTCCAGGAGGTACTCCATCCGGGCCGGGTGCCTTTACCGGGTGTCAATCGCTGCCATGCTCGCTCGACTTCCTCCAACGTCACCTCGGGAATATCTTCTTCAGCAACCAGAGGCTCCTCCCCGTCGCCTCTCCACGGGTGAACCGGGAACAAGCTATGGACCTGATCCTTTAGAACATCCGGCGGGAGTCTCGGAGAAGGCGCCCGAAGCCTGTCCATAACGATTTGGTACGCTAACTCCCCACAGGTCCCTCTCCACGTCCTCTGCCAGCTGTTTCCACGCCTGTACCTTACTCTTCCAGATGAGGCTTTGAAGGTCCTCGCGGGCAGCTCTGTAACTTTCCAGGAGTGTGACCGATTGCTCGTCAACGTCTAGCCCCCTCTCCCCTCGGTTCAACCTTCCACTCAGCCAGCTGCGTTGCCTAGTATACGCCCTGTTTAGCCTTGTGCATCGCTTTCTCGCTTCCCCGATCTCTTTGCTCCACCAGTAAACGGACCGGTGCCGTCGGGCACCTCCGCCGTTCAGGTGGGGCGGGCCAGCCTTTGTACATGCGGCAATGAGTGTTTCAAAGAGTCGATTTTCGTCCACCGTTCCCACTCCCATCGTCCGACACCTCGCGTCGATCTCCTTTACTAGCGCTTCCTTTTCCAGCTGTCTCATCTGCCACCGTCTGCCCTGGGTAGGTGATGCTGGAAGCGTCGCGGTTGGGGCTCGTACCTCATAGCAGATGTAGCGGTGGTCGCTGTGGTTATGAACCGTATCGACCCTCCACCCGGTTATCGCCGTGAATGCCCGTTCGTTGGCAAGCGTGAGATCTACGTGGGATTCCCTCCCTGCCCGTGAGAACGTCGGAACGTCCCCGTCGTTGACAGCCATAAGCCCCTGCTCTGCTATCCATTCCAGTAAGATTTGTCCTCTTTCCGAAGTGTTACGACTACCCCATGCAGTACTGGCCGAGTTGAAGTCCCCGGTAACAATCAATGGTTTTCCCTCGTGCGTGCCTAAGCTACGGCCTAGTTGACCCAAACAGACGAAAACCTGAAACTCCTGTATATCCCTATTAGGTGAAAAATAGCACGAGTAGAGAACACCCACCCCGTCTAATTCCACCCATGCAAAGCCACTGTCGCCACTTTCCAGAGCCCGTACTGCCCATTTGGCGTTGTCCTCTCCTGTCCACCAGGTTGCCGCATCGATGCGTTCATCGGTATTTATAGAGCTCTTCTTTCTCATTCGCTTCTTGTTCGGTTCCGAAAGGAGGCATAATGCTATGCCCCTCTCCCGGACCGTCTCCTCAAGCAGGTCGATGCGCAGCTCTGCACCGGTTGAGGTTCACCTGGACACTGCGGTGAACCTGCTCTTGTATATGAGAAAGCTGACTTGATATATGCAAATATATAGATTAAGACACTATCTGTGGCCAGGCGCACATGATGCGATGCCACAGATGGATACGGGAAGTATTGACAATCATGGAGATATCGCAATGCAAGTCGCAATGGCACAAAAGGGAGAAGACAGCCTTGGCAGGGTGTGAGGCCATCTTTCAGCGGCAAATTTTGCACAGCTAGAAAGATGTTTTACAATATATATGAAGCGCGCTCTTTGCATTGCCGCGGACGGCAAGAAACCGCTTTGCGTACTTGCTAGCGGGCTGCGGACCGGCAGTGGAAACAATCAGAGTCAGGCTTAGGTCACCTATATCTGAACCACTTCAGTAATTTTTGTTAGAGTGGCAGGGAAAGTGACCGAGGCCTCGGCTGAGGTAGCGCAGTTAGATGTGTATCTCGCCAGGGAGCTTTGGGATGGAATGGCATGCACTAGCCGGCACGTGTACACAAGGTACATTGTGCATGGCTATCATCACTTGGTGTGTTTGACTCAAGGATTTCACCAAATTGGCGATCAATGTCGTTGCCGGTTCTGCTCGCAGATATGCGCTAAATACCACGCAGCGAGCTATCAGACGCAACGGCGGTCTTTGCACTTTCTTGCCCGGTGGGACGGTCGCTGAAGAGTTCAAATTGTATATAATGATGACTGTATTGTAATTATGTAACCATCTTAAAATGCAAAGTTATTGCGAAATAAACAATATATATATATATATATATATATATATATATATATATATATATATATATATAAAGGACAGAAGATCTTAGGAAACTGTACCCGTATGGACATACGAATGTAGGACATACGAAGAGTAGAGAGGACTCAGGACTGATATGCCGGAGCCTGTTTAACAAACAAATGCCTCCCCAATCATTCTCTTGTGCCGACAGGTAGTAAGTGTTAAAAAGTGCAACTCAGTCGCAGATGGACGAGTTGGAGGAGTGTCGTTGTTGGGTTGAGGTCTGCCAAGTGGAGGCATTTATGCTAAACAAGAATTGCAAGTCCTTAATGTAAACGTAGACATTCACTCATTGTTAGCTGAGTCACGGTACGGCGTTAAAAATCACCGCTGTTGGTCTTATTACCTTGATCAGGATTTCAGACAGCGTTAGTTCGGGCAGTTACTGCCTGGTTAAGTTATGCGAATCTAAATGATTAAAACGGTTGTTAACTCAGCTCTTGACACACGGTATGCGGTTTGCATAAATACTTTCTATTGCTTTTTCATCGGAAATAATCTTCGCGGTGAACTAGTGCGTTTACTTACGTTATTCCAGTACATTCATTATTATTATCGTGTAGATAAATAGGCTGCATGTGACGCTGTACCTTTTGAAACAAATGTTGGTAATGTAAATTATTATTTATGATCATAACGATCATATGGGTATCCGTGGCAACTTTTACAGAATATAAATTAATCGGCATTCAGCAATTATCGTCAGCTGAGCTTTCATATCAGGATACAGAAATGTAATAAAAATAATTATACATATATATTTATATCAACGACAACAGGAAGGAAAGCAAAAATGTACAGTTTAATTTATTGTATCTCGTTTGCGTCACGTATGTTTCTACCACGTTTGAATAACGAAAGTCTACTAAACTGTTAATGTGCTTACTATTGCAATCATTCTGCGTGCTTCAATAAATGTCACTTCATATTCGTGTTATTTCGTGAGCTTTGTGAGTCAGATGTCGATTGAATAGGCTATGTATTTTTGTTGAGCTGTATCACAACGACCCGGTGTTGTTCTTAATTGTACGAGTGTGTGTAATTCTATCGCAGTAATCGATGCCTATTCCGACTGGTTTCAATAATAGCTCACGAAATAAACAAAATGCTATTAGCTATCAGTTAGACATGCACTTCCTATATTTAGAGTAGCTTTAGGTTGTCAGAATTGCTTGCAACCGTGTTTTCATAGAGTCATATATAAATTAGAAAAACAGTTACCTGCAGGCGAGCCTTGTCCACATGGACGTATATCAGAGAATACGTGTCAAATCGCCAATGTGTACGCGGGTATTTGGTATCGTAAATTCCAATCAATGAATACACTGATATGCAATTAAACACAATGTTGGATAGTTGGCTTCTTCACAAACACTACAAACACTTTCTTCACAAACACTAAGGCGGTTACGTCATAACCGCCGTTTTCCAAATAACACTGAGCTGACTTATAACATTGAATAAACGACATCGCATGTATCTCACTAGTCATATCGACAATAATGATAGAAATGACAAAGATATGTGAGACGCACTTTACAATTGTGAACTTGTATACGTGAATTTATAATTGCGATGATCTTGAAATGATGTATAACTCTTTTATAAATTTCAGTTGCTTTCCTCGGAAACGATATTGTCCAGTGTTCACATAACGCGTCTCGGTGGGCTCCGCTTTTAGGTGTTGGTTCGGAAACGCTGGCCCATTCGTGTGCCTCTCAATCACAAATCACAAAAAGTAATATCTTGTTTTAATTTATTATACTGCTCCCAGACATTGTTGCTATATGGGATTTAACTCTGAGCGCCTAACGTACTTGGAGAAGGTGAGTGTCGGTTGAAGTATGACGCCTAGGTATTTTATCTATGGCGCAACTTCTCGTAGGCTCCCTCTGAAGAACAGCCGCGCGTTTCCAATGCGGCCGGCCTCGGGATACCTATACTAGCTGAGATCTGGCAATACTTACACTCATTCCGCTTTGCTCACATCCAGCTGTCTGGTATCTCTTTTTGCAGTCTCTCGGTGTCACTTGATGCCATGCAAAAGTCACCTACGTGCATAAATACTCCGATGCTCTCATATTACAGTTGTTGTAGAAGCCCGTTGGAATAAGACGACCAATAGCAGCGGCGATACTGAGTTTCCTTGTAGGATTCCCTGCGTGTTTTGCGTTGGTCGACACTACTGCCCATTCCGATATCTATATTTCATATTGATAAAATATATCCTAAACGCTGAAATATGAATTTTCGATGTAGCAACACTGCGCAGCTGATACTTTGGGCCGAATTGCGGTTGAGCGACAATGATGGACGACAAACGTATACATACGAACGTGTGTGGACACGCAATCGATCGTATCACCGTATTATCGAGCGGGACTAATTTTCTCCGGCGCTGGTCATGGTTATGGCGGTAACTGAGGATAAAAAGGCATACCGTTCAGTATACTGCCCGAAACATTCACACGATTACAGTGTCTTGTGAGCAGAAATGACTAGTAACGTAGCAGCACGAAGCGCTGTGTCTCAAATAATTATTGACCGGTTAACGTAAATATAAATGTGTACTATTTAGGTATATGTTGTATATATATATATATATATATATATATATATATATATATATATATATATATATATATATATATGCAAACGGTGTTAATATATCTATATAGATCCCCTTGCCTCTTGCGTTTGCACCGGGCCGAACAAACGCAACAGATTATCTAGTATTTCCAAAAAAAATTGAGTAGCGGTGCAGGGGAGTCTAAAAAATGCAGCTTATACAATAGTAACGTTTACAGTCCGTATTCTGTCTGTGCCGGTCTGTGCCAACGTTAAATTTTAGTACCGACTTTTAGAACACAGTGTGTTGACTAGTAGACTTTATGCGGAGGTTACTTCGTTCAGCCTAAGCAACTTCATGTTCGGATCAGTGCGGGGCTACTCCTGGGGGCAGCCCTCGTATTCCCCCACCAATGTAGATGCGGCGATCAAGTGAGGCCACAGGCACACCATGGTCTTTCTTGTACCTAAGCTTAGGTCGTCGAGCCCGACACGCAGCACTTAACGGGGCATTTTGCAGAGCTTTGAGGTCTGCTGGCTTTCCTTGCGTTCTCGAGCCTCCTGGCCTATGCAGGAGCGGTGGAAAGCGACCGGACGAACACTAACGTCCTTCGAGATAGGTCGCATGCTGGTATAGGATCAAACCGTTACTGACTCATTAGCCCCCTTAATGGTCAGTGCGGAAGCGGAACATGCTAGCCACACATCTAAGTGCCGAAAGTTATTACCTTTACAATTATTACCTTTTACATATAAGCAAATGAAGCTGTAGCCATTTCATTTCCACTTACTTAACGTGTATTTTTTTGGTTTCGCGTCTAAATGAAAACAGTTAAAGCGTGTATATACCGAAAATATTTAGCGATAGTGTTTGTTGTAGCATCTTAACAATAACATGTCAGTTTTCATCTTAACAGTAACATGTCAATTTGAGCTCTCTATATGACACTTTAGTTTCTGGTCGAAAGTTGGTAAATTTATTGACCGGGTTTCGCATCTATTTCGATATTTTAGTGAGCTCAAAATATACACAAATCGCCCTTTTGCGCAAAAGCAAATTACTTTGAAGGGATGAATTGAATGCACAAAATCTGGACTAATAAACAAGTGTTTTTCGCGGCAAATGTCGTGTTACAAGCGAACGCATAATTTAAATGTACTCTAAGGTATTTAATAGTTGCCTCAATAAAATTACAGAATCTCGGCGTAATAGGAAAGAAGGCGCGCTATCCTTGTATCTATTTTTCTAAGTCTTTCACTAATTTTAGGCCGCAATATGTAGCCCGTCTACCTAATTGTCCTTCTAAGGTATTCACTCTAGGGGATTCAATACCTTGATGTAGATAAACCGCACTATAGATAATTCGAGGCATTTTTTTATTATGGCTGTTGAGACTTGGTGTTGGCATTTTTGTCTATACAGCGCGCGTCAGTCCCACACGATAAAGATGAAGAGAACAGCGGTTTGTCATCACTCGAGGTATGTTTTGAATGTCCTCATGACCCGAAACGCTGATCGCGCTATGTATTCTAAAAATATACAACAAGATTTGACATAACCTGCCCCGTTCATGTATGAAACAGCAACTTAAGGCAAACTGGGTTTCGAACTACAAAACTGGTTTAAAGTCTAAAAGCCAAAGGCCAGAAGTTTGGAAAGTAAAGTAGCGGCTTTCGAGGCAAGAATCAAAGTGGTAAACCCACAATTCAAACATATGTATGTATATATATATATATATATATATATATTCAGTGCCTAGAAGAACAAAGTTTCAATAAAGTAACAAGAGAAAAGTATGTGATTCAGATTCTACGGCTCAGATTAAAAAGATCACACGTGGCACACTCGGTAAAAAATCCGCTGAGGTTTGACTGCAACTGTCAAAATATTGAGATTTGCGTAACTTTGCGCGTTTAACGTAAAGTTAAGCAAACCTCAAAACTACACGTTGAGTGAAAATAGCCCTAGACAGTGTACTCTTAACATTCTCTATCTGACATTATCACGCAAGTGTCACCGCTTTCAGAAAGAGGCTTCATAAAGAAACTCCAGCGCTGCGATAAACACTCTTGCTGAATACTCTTAGCATATACGTGCTTTAACTGTACCGACGTAAAACAACATTTGCGGTCATTTAAGGAATTCTAAAGCTGTTGAGACAACTACTGTTTTATAACAACTGCAAATTCAGAAAGCTAAACTTTAAGATCAAGAGGAGCCTCGGAGAGCCTGTCTGGCGCTGCACTGAGAGCACACATGCTATTCCTTATGTTAAAAAAAAATAAAAAACACCATTTCGTATATATAGGAGATCGGCCACACTTGCATTTTCGACGTAATACTGCTCAAATGCTAAATCGCTTAAATTAAAAGGGTATGTACGAATATAAGAATATTATATTAATATCATAAGCATACAGCTTGAGACTGCATGATAGTAGAACAGAATATAATCCAATTTTATTGAATTCTATTCTGCTCGGGCATTTATTTACCAAATAAAGGGTAGAAGAAGGCTAGGGTTGCAGTGAAGACATAGCCGCCTTAACGTGCGATTCCCTGGCGATACGCCAGATAAACATATTAACGATTTTTTCAGTCTTGCAACTTTGGTAAACGCTCTATTTGGGCTTCTACGATTGATCATTGTCATATCGAAGAAACGGTCAGTAAGATCGGCGCCCAAAAGCTGTGGCAGCACCCGTTTGTCGTGGTGCTCAAGGAGAATTGGGAGCGACGGAAACTTTACAAAATTCGGCTCGATATCACATCTTCCACAGAGCTTTTATTAGGAACTTTCCCTGAACACCTTTAATTACACGTGTAGACTCCAGACTGGCGAGCAATATATAAGTCTGGATACAACAATTGCTTTAAAAGGACGAATATACACAGTTGGGTTCATACTAATAAATCAACGAAATAGTATGTTCACAAGTACAGATATTAGTAGTATAGAGCAGTTTGGGCTGAGGGAGAGTCCAGAGAAGTGTATATTTAGGGTTACCAGCGTACAAAAAGTATTTAACAGTTAATGGAATGTAAGCTTTTATGTCTAAAATATATATTATATGTATATCTTGGAAGTTTCGGACGCCAAAGATCGTCGAGCGGTGGCACAGAGGCTCATGTCACCAACCGCTAGCTAGCTAGGCTACCACTAAAGGAGCACATAGTAATCGCGAGGAAAATATACGCTCCCGGGTCCTAGTAGTAGCTAGTGGCGGTAGATGCCGGCGGTTGTTGACCCTACTGTCGTCTCTCCGCCCTAGTTAACGCTGGGATCCCGGAGAGCGCTTTATGGTTTATTTCACATTCAATACACATTACAATTGTATAGTTTCGTTTACATGCACGTTGTCTCGTAGCAGCCGAACTGGTGCCAAATATCAAATTAAACGGATGACGTGCAGTAGCCAGTCCGTCACAGACTCACTTGGGTGACTTGGTGGCCTCCAGTAATATGTGTACCGGCATACGGTTCTTCTAACTTGTTGGTGGAAACGGCTTTGCATTTTAGACGCTTCTGGATAAGTCCAGCAACCTCTCGATCGTCGGTTTTTCTCTTAGCCACAGTAGGGTAGACGCCCTTCTTTAACTTCATTAACCCGTGACACTCATAACACCAGACCCTAATACGGTTTGCATAGCTGCCTCCTTGACCTTAGGATTTTGAACTAGGAAAATATTCCCGGGCTGAAACCGATGTTTGCACTTGTTGAGCGCGCTTAGTAGCCCAGGCCGAATCGGGAGACAAAAAAGCTTTGACGCGACCGTAACGCGTGTCCACCGTAGTATCTAGTGTACTTGTCCACTAAATCGGTAGGCGCCAGTTTGGTCGCGGAACGCGCGAACACTGATGCCAATACGTCGAACTGAAAGCCTACTTCACACATATATACATACATTTGTATCTAGGCAAATACACATAGTACGCACAGATTGCGTGCACATATCAGGCCAGTCGATATTCTTGGATGTAGCTAATTGATCATCTACAAAATATTGCCCTAGTATGGAGCGGATTGTAGCATGCATGAATAACATCAATTCGTTTGCTGCATGCACTGTAGACACCACAAGGCATACATCATCTATGTTTTTTGTTACGCCTTTTTGTCCAGCGAACTAATATAGCTGAATTATGCAATATGCACGTTAATTATAACTTCGACAAAATAAATAGAGCAAAGCGCTAATCTTCTTCGCTGTTGCAGGCCACGAATCAATACGCTGTATCAGCCGTTGTCAGAGCAGACGAATCAACTAATCAGAGATAAGAAGCTTTGGCAAGATAGCAACCAGCGTCGTTTGTCATTTTATCGTCATTTATGTGGATGCAGGTGTTTGTCGTCTAATGTACACGTTGCATGTGTTCCATGTTGCAGCCGTGGCGGTTTACGCACGGTTCTAAGAATCGGGACGTTGCCATAACAACCTCAAACAATAGACCTGCGTTGTTTTCATTCATATGTCTGTTAGGGTTTTGTTGAGCATTGTCTGACTGCCACATTAAACTGCCTAGGAAAATCTACATAAGTCCAGTGTGAGAACGCTGCGATCAAGAGGAAATGTAATGACCAATAGTAGTATTTAACCAGTGAGCGTGAAATGCAAGTGGTGAACCCACCAATAAGGCTTTGAACTCTGCTTTGTAGCACTGTTTGGTTCTGTGGCTGGCGCATCGTTCTAGAAAAACGGGAGCGTTACCATCCCGTTGTCGTGCCGCTCGAGTAGAATGCTTTCTTTTTCTCTTATTGTTAACTTGGATTGAGCATTGCCATGCTGTCGCATTCATCTGCTGGATAGCGCCCAGAGAGTCCAGTATGAACACGTTATAGCTTGGCTAAGAGGTCGAGATGAAATGGTGTTATATGAGCAAGCAACTGACAACTGTATCAGCGTTAGATGCATACTAAATATGAGTGAAATAAATATGATGATAAATTAGGACACAGAACGTCGAAGCCCCTATTCTCGGGCAGAGACACAGTGGCGGATGCAGCAACGGAGGCAAGAACGAAACGGAGAACTCGTCAAACAATGAAATCAAACTCAAACTTTAGGTCCTGCAGGTCAGTATTAATAGCCTAAGGACATATGGCATGTTCCTTATTGGCATCAGTAGTCAGGCTGAAATTGAATTTATGCCTGTTGCCACAGCCAAATGAGACCTTGACAAAGCCAACGGACATGCACGGTTGGCGAAAGGACGAACCGGACGATTTAAAGGACAGTTGAGAGGACACCGTGTCATACACGTCATATACACATACATGTCAACGAGGGACAGTATTCTATAGCTGCTATTCTTCCTCTAACAGAAGCCAAGAAGAACTTGTCGACTACCTCCAAGCACTAGACACCAGCGTCAGAAGACGGCACCATCAGACCCAGATTATAGCGGGGGATTTTAACGCGGCATCAGTACATTAAGATGTAGGCACATTAACTTTAGAGGACAATTTCTGATGGAATGGTTGGACGGACGGAACCTTCCGGTAACGAACAAACCGAAAGCGACGGCGACGTTCGCTCGCAGGCACCAGGAAGCCTTTATCGAGTTGGCGATTAGCGTCGCTGCAGGTAACAACCTACCGAGTAGTGGACTAGGAAGTCTTCCAATACGAGAAGAAGTGTAGTCTTCTCGTATTGGAGAAAAAGCTTATTCACATGCTAACGAAGAAGGGTAAATATTTGCATTAGTGTATATTTTATATTATAATATGTAACAACGTATAAAGCCATTTAATATACATAAATACTATAGCCAGGGGGTCCACGTTGGAGCTACTACGAGAAAAAGAAACATCGTTTCAGAAGGTTCCGCTTCCTGATCTTCTGCAATAGTAGTACAGCAGAAACAGTTTATTGAAATTTCTTCTTTGGGTATTACCGTTGATGTTTTAGTCGCGGTAAGCTTGATCGTTTTACCAGCACACGAGCTTGGTTAGAACCTCTCAACTTCTCAACCCGCGCCAAGACCTTTAGTGACACATTTATAATTGTTCATCATACTACAAAACCCTCGAGGCCTGGCCAGTCTACCTGGTTTATCGTACTAGGCGTCGCTCAACTTTGCGCAACCCTTTTGGCCAGAAAATGAGACGGATGGGGCTTAGCCCAAGAGCAATAAGTCAGTCAACTTGTCAAATTCAATAATATAAACAATAAATAACTCGCCTTGGTTTGGCGGTGTGTTTTGCTAGTGGCTAGTCAGATGGATGTGCTCGTGTTTCGGGCCTCGCCCCCCGTCGTGCCTTCAAGCACGAGCCGCTATGAGCAAGCAATTATAAGCGAATATTTTCCGCCATGATGTTTGTGGAATTGCATGAGCCTACGTGACAGTCGGTCGAAACGATGGTAGAACGGTCGTGGCGCGTCTGTTGCTACCACAGACGACGTGAAGCATTTCCTGTCGTCGTAATAAACAAGCAGAACGGCACAATGTCCCTGACGTCTACTGCACTTAGTTTGTATAAAAAACGTGCATACTTTACCCGCGAGTGAGTGAGTCCTTGACGATACGACGCGTGGCACGGTAGAGCTTAGCCTGTTATTTGCATGTATAAGCTGAACCAAGCTAGCTGATAGAACTGATTTTGTATGTAGAGCTTTATTTAGCATATAAAATGTAGCCTGCAGCAAATAAAATAAATAAAAATTAATTACTTTATAGCATTAAAGTTACTACTAGTCAATTTATTGTAATCAAACAAAGTTTTTGTTCCCATGTCTGTATAGCAGCAAAAAGTGTAAAATATTTCAATTGCTTTCAGATATAAGTTACTGTATCGGTTTAGTTTTTTTACTGCTTTTCTAACATAGATATTATATTTTGTAAATATTGTTTTTATGGGTACTGAAATGTACACCTATATGTAAGCATCGTGACAGTTTGGAAGAACACTTTTCGTAAACAAAGAGGCAGTCAAGGTATGTTGAACAAGACGAGATATAATAGATTAGGCTTGCAGAAGTGTATATTTGTATATGTATGATCTTGGGGCCTCTGCTGCTTCAAATTGACGGCCAGGGCGTTCACCAAACACAACCAACGGGTGCGAGTCAATTCTGGGACTCATCACGCTATTCGAAACACCGAAGCGTGTGGAATCAATATTTTGACTTGCTTACCGCCTCGCCGGCCTACAGCTGTGACGTGCACCGTTGACCATCCACTGTGTGTTTGTTTACAACGCAGCGCGCAGAACTCAATGCGGGCTATTTCTGCTAAATCAGCCCGTAATAACAGCAGAAAAGGCCAAATAACCGAGGCCCCACCGCACTGCAGCCTACTCGTAACCGGTCGCGACCAGAATTCGATAACGCAGTGACCACTTCGTATGCTCGTACGGAGTTGTTTGAATCAGTACTGGCAGTTACCACATGCTCTAGATATCTTAACATGTCCGGCCCTCGGTGCATTGAAGATATACCTCAGGTTAAGTTCCAAACCCGTAGGGGACGGAGGATAGTCTAGAATTAAAAACAACCTCCTTAAAAAATGTTTTAATTCTAGTTACCACATGCTAACGTGACGGGACTAATGGAATGCCCAAGGACTCCTTGGAGTGGCGGTGGCACGCATGACACACATGTGCCAGGCGCATCTACCTCGGCAGAACAGTTTTTAGCCGATCGAGGCATTGCTCCTGAAAGCGATGCTTAGATAGGCTTCTGAGTTGATGAACTGCGTAGCCTTTCTCCTGCTCCGGGTGGTAGAACTAGAGAAACTCAAATTATCTCAACCGACCCGCAGCACAGATACTATAGAGACGGAAACGATCATGCGCATGAATCGCAAGTCGGCCAGAGCATTTCATCAATAAATTAGTGATAGTAGTTGATGATAAATGCAAACAACAAACAATTGCGAGCTAAACTCAAGTCCCTTCTGCAACTTAGAACTCCACTCATCTTTTACATCTGTGTGAAACACGACACAGAGTGCATTCGATTGGTCAAAAAGTTTGTAGAAACGTCTGTATGCGATTTCGTAAAGCCCACTCCGACTAACAGCGTCGGAGAAGAGGCCCATCCTTCAGAAGCAACAGAAACAAATTTTATAACATAATATAGTTTTACAATTTTTTTTAAGTTTTACAAACAATAATAATTATAATATAGTTTCAAACACACTAGCGCTGATAGTGTGTTTGAAAAATTCCTTCAACGAATTTTTCATATACACTATCAGCGCTAGATACATCTCATAGATTCAGACTGGTTTAAAATTGTATTTATAATCCTCCAGTGATAACGGAGCAAAACGAGTACCGTGTGATGACTAAACACTTTGTTTTCGAATGTTTAACTTCGATGGTAATGAAAGCCCAATTTGATGCAGTTCACGGAGCCAATGCACAAGCGTGCAGTATTATCAAATGTATTGCCTCATTTAAAAGAGGTTATATGAACACTGCGTGCTGCCCGGCCACAAACAGCATCGGATAAGAAAACTATGATAGAAACAGCATGTAATGGCTAAGCGCCGGTTAAAGCTGTGCGAAATAAAGGAGGGCGGTGGGTATTAGCCATGGAGCAGTACATCCAATTTTGTACCGACATTTAGCCATAAACAAAATAAAGCAAAGTACCTCCTGAGCGAGCTAAAAACTGATTTGCGTGTAAGTTTCGGAGAGTAATTTGTAACTTTTGAGGCCAGAACGCGCAGACGTCTTTGAGCCGATTTGCAACCGTTTACGAGATCAGGACCGCCGGGCGAAGAGCCTCCCACCAGGGTAAATAGGTACACCTCAACTGGAAATGTGTTAGAGACAATTGTTTGGGAGGCAGGTTCTATAGAAAGAGCAATTATTAAAGTGTACTACGAAACACTTTTGAACTAGCTAAATAAACGTATTGTAGCACTACGGGCCGGGGTGCAGAAGAAGACTGTCACAACAATGCATTTCCCCCTGCAAATTTATTGTGGCCATGGCCGAATGAAGTAATATAATGTTCGGAATTGTTGAACAGTCTTTCCACTCTCTAGAGCTGGCTCCGTGCGACTGTTACTGTAAACAAATGAGCAGTATCATTGAAGCGCGCCAGGGCGTGTCCCTCGCTTATATCAAGTGAGACGTGATGTTTGGCCCTTAATGCACAAAGATGCAACGCCTAACAAAGCTGCGCTGGTTTGTGCCTGACACGCCACTGCTCCTTAAAACATAAAACCGTAGAAAACCTCCTAAACAACAACAGAGCTATAGGCAGAAGAAGAAGCACGCAGTCTAGATGTGTTCAACTAACCTCGGGAGATAAAAACCCTAGATACTTCTGTCGACATCTTCCTGGCCCCTTTTCTGAACTATTTCTGACGACCCGCAGCGCGCAATCACGAACCCAAAGAAGCGAAGCCCGGCGTAACGAACAATCGAAGTTGCAAACAATGGTCGCAGGCAAAAAAATCCATCAATTCCGCCCCGTGCAACTCGACAATTTACGAGCGCCGTGTTTAAAGAAAACTCATTAGCTTCTGGGTACACGCACAGGTCTGGTCGTTGTCTCAGCCGCAAACACCCGCTATTTGAGCAAACCACCGGTTGTACGCAGGTGAATAGCTTCACCTTACCTCTCTTCTTCTTGCCACTTAGTGACTTCTGGCCATGAATCGGCATGAGCACGACGTTTTGCTTCGTTCTCGATGCAACATCAACAACCAATTAATTTATTGAGAATATTATTGCAGTCTCAATCCGTTTATTAAAGACATTAATTAATTTTTAATCAATTGAATTAAGACATTCATTCATTCTCGACATCTGCAGAATACAAAACGACAATGAATAGTTGACTGTCTCAATTCAAGCTATTTTAAGTAGGTTCACAAGTTCTCCGCTTCGCATGTTGTTGTCGCAATAAATAAGTATACATTGGGTATAAATCTACAGAGGTTCTTGTACATATTGATATCAACAACAGTGTGCTGGCCCTTCATAATAAATGGGTACAGTGTGCAACAATGTTGTGCTAGTCCCCGTACAAAGTGCTTTTATTTTATTAGTATTTTTCGTGCTCTGTTTAATGTTTTTTTTTCGTGACTAATGTTTTTTAGCCTGTCAAACTTTAAACAAATTATAATAAATGCAGCAAATAGAACGCACGATAGAAATTCGAAGTGCATCCTCATTGGCTTAATAAAAATGCAGTCCTAGATAATTCTAAAGTACTAGATACTGTGACTGCAGGGAATCTTATACTAAAGTGTAATTATGTATGAACACTGTCAACTGGCGCGTAATAAGTTTGTAGTGCCGAGACAGCATCCGCGGCAGAACCTAACAAAAGGCCAACTATACTGGAAGACGTCGCGCTTACACTAGTGGGTGCATGGCCAAACTAGGTCCATTCGTTTCTTTCAACGAATTTTTCAAACACACTATCAGCGCTAAATACATCTCATAGATTCAGATTTTCTGAATCTAAAATTACTGACAATTATCGTTGCTAAATCGACGTCCACGAACGCAGTTAGCTCATCGTATATGGATTTAATTCGGATGCCTCTTGCAATGCCAGAATTGTCGGCTTAGTCACGTAACAGTGGACAATGCGTATGTAGTACAATTTTGAAGCGGACTTGCTATAAATGCAGACTGGCAGTGCTATCATCTTAATTAAGCTATTTTGTCTACCCGGGAACAACGCAGGCCGCTCCGCACTAGAGGTATAAAAAGGCCATACACCTTTAGAACTTCAATATTTACGGCAATAAAAACAATTACCGCTTAAGAGTTATTCAGGCAAGCAGCAAGTGATCACGAGTTGTGTTGCAGGAATGTGTATTTAAGATCACCAAACATACTAAAAGCAGTAGTTCCTGTGTGATTGGACTGGCTTTCTCACATATTCCTTTCCTGTGTGCACTTGAGTTAACATAACTGGATTAGATTTTTCGGTTTAGGATAAATTCTATCGCGCGCTCCGTTTGACTTCAAAAATATGTACATATCATTTGCTGGAAACTGGGTGATGTCTAGAAACGAATTCGCTAAAAGCGCTTACTTACTTGAGCTGTAGCCACGCATGTATTTTCTTTTTTCATCATTATTTCAATTACTTCTAGGTGGCTTGCGACCAGAGGCTCTTTTTGGCATAGATGTGGTTCGTGGCGTCTTAATTTGCGAGCCCACGACGTTGCGTGCGATTAGCCGCTACGTTGTGCTTTAATGGTGTTGTTGCAATGAGTGTCATTGCTGCGTCGCTAGAATAGCGTGCGCGGTAAAGAGTCGGATTTGTAGTGTGTCGCCACGGGCTCTTACCCCCGATCCACAAAGACTGGTTCTACGATAGCTCCGTCCTGTGCCTGTACGACAAACTGGACGCAGCTAGATCTGTATGGCAGTACCTTAACACAACGCGTTTAGGGCGTACTAGAAGCAAAGAATATATATATATATATATATATATATATATATATATATACATAAGTGATGATTTTTCAGTGTGATGTGGCATGAATTGTCTGTTTGAACACCGAGAGTTGAATGCTTTTGACATTATGATCATTCATTTTCACAGTAAAAATGATAGCCACCAAGACTGGCAGCACGGATGTCCCAACAGAAGCAGTAATCCATTCTCACCATTGGACGTGGCGACGACGGTAAATTCACGATTATAGCAACGGCTAAGTATTGAGCGAATAAGACAAAACCGGCGGGGGGATGGCTTGGGAATATACGCAATAATGACACTTTTTTCTATATTCTTAAATGTTTCTACGTGTTTAACATATCAAAATCAGACGTATTTAACGTCTACGTAGGTATCGCCATAACGAGCAATAGAAACCGCCTGAAGTCCGGTTGGTCATCCAAAAGAAAAGGGGGAGGGAAGTAACGTAAAGCTGACGTTATTAGTGTCTCGTTAGGACACACTTCTATGTCTTTGTAGATTTCAGATTCGTTTTCTCTATCAGTTGGTCCAGTGAGTGCCGCTATCCCAATCACCACGATTCACGTGCAATTGCCACGTACAAACGAGCATGCATCGATCCCAGGTCCCAAAGCGAGAATCTCAGAGGACACTAGCATATGCAATGCACTTCTCGCCACGTTAAGGAGTAACACAGTATTTCTAGATCACTTGAGAACCAAACGTGGAGGTAACTAAGGCAGGTTTGCGTTCACGTAAAATTTACCCATCACGTTGTAGCGATTGCTCTAAGTATTTAGCAAACTGTACTACTATACCTTCAAAAATGTTAATAACGAACATCATATGCAATTATTGTAGCTATCGACCTGCAATACTAGGATAACTGAAATAGTGG
The DNA here is from genome assembly GCA_003439945.1 of Dermanyssus gallinae. NCBI lineage: Eukaryota > Metazoa > Arthropoda > Arachnida > Mesostigmata > Dermanyssidae > Dermanyssus > Dermanyssus gallinae. Next base: position 1,992,771 of record QVRM01003901.1, read on the forward strand.
GCTCATTCGTTTAGGTTTGTACTGGGAGGCCAGGCTGGTAGCACAAGATAGGCGAAAGCCGCTGAAACGACCGCTACGGTAGATCAAAATGTTTGCTGTGGAATTTTACTAATTTTTAGGTATCGTGTTAGTTTTTTGTTTGGCTTGTACGCGAGCACACGAGGTCCATTATGATATGATGATAAGCGATGATTGCATCATCAGCAAATATGTCGCGTCGAGGTGCGCGCAATCCGCAACGATCGTGTGTACAACTACGCTAGCGGAGTTCCCAACCGTCGCATGTAGCTAGAGCAGAGCAACTTATGAGCGTTTGCCGGCGTACCGATACAGTTACGGAGGATTTGGCTGCTGGCGCAACTAGCACTTTGCGATCGCCCGTAGTAGACAACAGCACTGACGTCGTCCAAGGTTGTTTTCGACGCAACGCTTTGTTGATTCTGTTGCCTGTACTTGTGGCGTCTTACTACGATACTATATTGTTGTTGCGTGTTGTGATTATTGTTGTTGTTGTTGTTGTTGCTGCTGCCGCCGCCTCCGCCGCCGCCGCTTGCCGTTTTAGGTGTTTGTTGTTTTACTGGAGGTAAGCTTGTGTTGTGTGTAGCTGTTTGTATTTGCGTGCTTGAGCATGCGTGTGTATGAGAGGCCGGCTGTCTGGTTGGCTGGCTCATCATGCAATTTGATGGCTGAATCCCAAACGAGCATCGAAATTCAGCGTGCCAGTCAGTGACGGAACCGCTGCTGACGCTTGCGCAGGCGCTGCTGTTGTTTTGGTTGTTGTTGTCGTAGTTGTTGTTGTTGTTGCTGTTGTCGTAGTTGTTGCTGTTGTTGCTGTTGCTGATGTTAGCGCTGGCGTCGGTGTCCGTGAAAACCGTGATGACCCACGGGTGAAGCTACGACAGACACAAGGTCAGCTCGAATTAATCGACGCGTCATCATCGATCGATCGATCGATCGAACATCCATTTCGGCGCAATTCCTACCTTCTGCCTGCCTATTTTCGGCACTCATCATCATGACACAGCAGTTGTAGATCCAGCAACAGCAGCAGCAGCCGCGGGATATGCATTTTATTCACACTTCTCGATTCTCGATTGGTGAATGGCTAAATGGCGCGTGGATAAATGCGAATGTGACCAACAAACAAATAAACAATGGATGATCTCGTTGTGCTTGTTGCTCATCACTGCGGCCCCCGCCATCGCCCCCCTCCCCTCCTCCCGAACAGCAATCTATTAACACGAGCGAATACATTTATTTTTCCGCTATTCGTATAGGTAGGTGCATTTGTGTGTCTCGTGTCTACCAGCCTAACCATGCCGTGTCATCACCCTCCTCCTCATCATCATAATTCCATGAGCAACGACAACGTGAGCAGTGCTTATTCTACTCACTGCAGGCTGCTGCTGCTGCTTCTCTTCGGGGCGCTGTGACGTTGTGGTAGTGGTGGTGGGGAATGATGGTTGGAAAGAGAAAGTAGATGGGGGATGGGGTGTCGGGGGTGAGCAGCAGTGGAACCAACATGGTTAGTTTTTGTGTTATTGATAGTGGTTGGGGTGGGGTTACTTATGACGTCGCTTTTGCCAATGCTGATTATTTGTTGTTGTTGTTGTTGTTGTTGTTTTTGTTGTTGTTGTTGTTGTTGTAGATGATGATGATGATGGTGATGTTCGTGTTGTTGTTGTTGGCTTAAACTAAATCAAGTTCAACTAGATGATAACATGGTAGCAGTCGATATGATCCCTCTTCGAAAAAAGCTGACATTGACCACTCTTCGCTAGTGGAAACGGGGACGGGACGTGGAAGGTAGTTTGGGCTACCCCATGATCGTTGCTCAATCAAAGGGGGTTCGAAGTGCTGTAGTAGAGAAGCAAGTTGTAATAGGTCTCGGCTTTACGTGCCGATGGTGTTGTTGTTGTTTTGTTGTTGTTGTCATCACTCTTGTTGCGCCTGTTCGTCCGTCCATCCGCCTGGCGCTGGTCGCCATTAGAAAAAGGAATGCACGCCGCAAATTCTTATTAGCCCACTCAATTGCTATGTTGCAACACTGCACCCGTTAAAACTACTTGTAATACTATTCCCACTACTATTATACGTATTATCCACCCCTCTTGAACGCATTGACATACTCAAGCGTGAAAAATAAATAGGATACGTTGTTGGTAATTTCGTTATGTTCAAATACTTGCAACGTTGCGAAATATACGTTCTTGTCGCACTCTTGTAGCCTACAAAATATGCTTGTTTTCTAAAATTCTGATAAAATCCTATAAACAATTAAACATAGTGATATCGGTAAGGTAATGCGCTATTATATTCCTCTTTAACGTAGTTATCATTTAAAAATAATTTTAACGGCATTGTTGCATATTGGATGACCGCGAATAGAAGTTTGTATTAGCGCCATGATGATGATGATGATGATCTCCGCGGCATTGTCGGCCACAACCCGCCACGGCACGGTTGGTCACAACCCGCCACTGCACTGTTAGCCACAACCCGCCACTGCACGTTCGTGCACTGGCACGTTGCCGGTCGCCGGCCGTATAAAAGGGGATGCGCGCCATTTTGTCACTCTCTTGCTACCTCGAGCGTTCGGCGTAACGCACACTCTGCAAACCCTTAGTCCGGCGGCGACCGGGACGTCCGACGGCGTGAGCGTGGCATAGATAGTGCCCTAGGGTGGTGAGTGATCGTGGCTAGCAGGAGCAGGTAGATTTCTATATATATATATATATATATATATATTTAGTTGAGTAGCACAGCAGTATTGTTAAGTGTGTACTGTGTGTGAGTTCTGGCGGCGAAACAGCTTCGCGCTAACCGCCGGGACATTGAGTAAAGTGTGAGCTAAGCTAGGCAATAATACGAAGAGAGGCGGCGCTGCCGTATCGCTCTCTTGCGTATCGTGAAATATAGTAAATAAGAATCAATGAGTGTAAGAACCCGCGCATTTTCGTCTGTCTTTATTCTACGGTTCCGTTGGCAACATATTGGCTCCCAACGTGGGGCACGACGTGTAGCAAAAGCCCGGACGTAGAAGTGATCGTAACGACAGCCAGGATGGCTGAGACAGGCCGTACTGTGATTGCGCTTCGGCGTTCAGTGCGTGCGGGGGTGTCAAAGTTGGACACCACCGTAAAGTCGTTTTTTGCTGAGGGCCAGGAGTCTCCGCCGTGCACCCAGTGGAACCTGGGCCGTGTTGACGGCTGGTTGGTAAGAGCGCAGCGGCTCCAGCAACAGTTAAATGAATTAGACGAACGTTTTGTGGTCGAAATGGCCAGCACGCTCAACGATGAGCAAATAGATATAGAAACAGGTAGAACTGCCGACTACATAGATACGTTGTGTGAAATCCGAGGTAGGCTTATGAACTATAAACAATGTAGCAAATTAGGCGCCGCCAGGCCATCGGGCGGCCCGGAGCAGCCTGCTCAGGGGGCAGGAGGGCCCGAGGGCCCGGTTTCGAGTCGACTAATCTCGGTACAAGAAGTCAACGCAGCGGGCGGGGCGGCGCTCCCCGTTGCCAAGCTAAGAAGTTCAACGGTGGTCGAGAGTTCTCCCATCCATTCAGTGAAGCCATCCGAGCCTTCATCCACGAAAGCAACGGAAGTGGTTGCAGCAAGGGCAGCAGTGCATCTCGTAACCAAGAACGTGGAGTTCCTGAAGAAGCCGTCAACGCAGTACCCCGCCTTCCAGCCGGGGCAGGGCTACGAAGAGCTTCCTGAGAGTCGGGTGTTTGTTGCAACGTGCGAACCCCCGCTAATAGACCCAGCGGGGTGTTCAAGCTTGCGCAAACTGACCCGAATCGTCGCCACCGTCGCCCAGGCTGGAAGGTGGTTCCATCGGCAGGATGCGAGTTGTCGAGTCACGGCGGAAGAGCTCGCGTGGGCGAAGCAGCACCCGCTGCACGAGGCCCGGCAGCCGTGCTTGGGGGAGGACGTCGCGAACACCTCTCGTGTCGAGCCGCCCGAAGACGAGGGCCTGGCAGAAGTTAATCCCGGGCTGAAGCATTTCAAGACGGAAATGGTCATGAACGTGTCGCGAGGAGGTGAAATGAAAATTTTGGTCGCGGTAGTCATATTGGCCGCGATCGGAGCAGCTCATTGTGAAGGCAATGGCGTGCCGAGCATCTGCTGGTCCTGACGATGGCTCTGCGGCGGCGGGGAGACCCCATGTCGAGCCGTTCGCCGCGGGCGCCTTCGTAGTACTACTGGAAGAAGGAGTGCCACGGGCATTTTGGCGCCTAGGTCGTGTGGAGAAGCCCTGGCGACCAAGAATGACGTGAAGCGTGCCTACCGCGTGCACCTCGGTGGGGACCGCTAGGTCAAGAGAGCTGAACGCCTGTTGGCGAAATTGTTGTGAGCCAAAGTTGATCTCGCAGAGTGCCACACAATAAATGTTAAACAATCAATGCAACATAGGTATTTTTTGAGGGGCTACCGCCGCCCTCAAAAAGGGGGAGGACTGTTGCATATTGGATGGCCGCGAATAGAAGTTTGTATTAGCGCGCCATGATGATGATGATCTCTGCCTGTTGGCCACAACCCGTTACAGCACTGCCGGCCACAACCCGCCACGGCACTGTTGGTCACAACCCGCCACTGCACTGTTAGCCGCAACCCACTGCACGTTCGTGCACTGGCACGTTGCCGGTCGCCGGCCGTATAAAAGGGGATGCGCGCCATTTTGTCACTCTCTTGCTACCTCGAGCGTTCGGCGTAACGCACACTCTGCAAACCCTTAGTCCGGCGGCGACCGGGACGTCCGACGGCGTCGCAGCGACAACGGCGTGAGCGTGGCAGCGATAGTGCCCTAGGGTGGTGAGTGATCGTGGCTAGCAGGAGCAGGTAGATTTCTATATATATATATAAACATATATATATATTTAGTTGAGTAGCACAGCAGTATTGTTAAGTGTGTACTGTGTGTGAGTTCTGGCGGCGAAACAGCTTCGCGCTAACCGCCGGGACATTGAGTATAGTGTGAGCTAGGCTAGGCAATAATACGAAGAGAGGCGGCGCTGCCGTATCGCTCTCTTGCGTATCGTGAAATATAATAAATAAGAATCAGTGAGTGTAAGAACCCGCGCATTTTCGTATGTCTTCATTCTACGGTTCCGTTGGCAACAGGCATCATCCAACGGCCGGTGCAAAACGCCGCAAATGTGTATGTTGGGGTCAAAATTAAAGCAACGCTAAACATGTTATATATACTATAGATAAGAAAAGTTTGTGTGGTCTTTAAGGTTCTGCCCTTAGTTGATTGCCGATATAAGCATCAAACGATTCGTAAATTCCAGCTCTCTAATCTCTCTGTATTCAGGCCTCATAATGTTTAGGCTTTACGATCTTCAGATTGGATGAGGCTTTAAGCATGGACTTTTGAGCTTTGTCTACAAGTGACATGGCTATCATGCTGTTCCCGGATGTGGTGCCCTATGTGGGAAAATTTTGCTTATTATGTTAAGAGCTCACTCAGTAACAGTTGATACATTCTGCTTAGTACATATACAAAATGTATCCATATAAAACCGGATTTCGTGGACAAAGGACGCTGCTATCGCTGCAGCTAGCAACTTATAGTGGCTCTGGTGCAGGTTTGTTGTTGGAGTGTTCGCCTCATTGTTCCACGAGTAAAGCCTCACCTTTGAATTTCCTACGAAATTTCCGGGAGCATTTACCATGTCAAACTTTGTGTCAAAAAAATCACCGATTTGCGGGGAGATTCTATTTTCCGATATAATTTGAAAAAATCTTCTACCGAAGTGCATGAGACGCTTGTCGAAGCTTACAGCGAGAACGCTTCCGGTAGAATACAGTGTTTTAAGTGGTTTATAAAGTTCAATAGTGGAAATTTCAAACTGCAAAGCATACAAAAAACGCCAAAAGATTTAGGACTTTGTTAGACAAAGATGACACGCAAACGCAACAAAAACAAGCTGCTCCATTCAACATGTGCCATGCAACGCTTGCAGACGCTTGAAGGCCATTGGAAACATCCTGAAGGTCTCAAAGTGGGTCCCACATGAACTGAATAAAAGACAGCAACAGAACCGACAAACCACTTGTGGGCTTCTACTCACCAGGCTCGAACAGAAGTCATTCATGCAACGGATCATGACCGGAGATCAAAATTGAATCTTCTTCGATAATCCTAGCGCTAATACGCATGGTTAGATTTGATGCAGCAGCGGTATCGACTGTGGGATCGAATTGCTTTGGAAATAAGACAGTGCTCTGTGTTTAATGAGATCAAAAAGGTGTTGTCTATTATGAGCTGCTAAAACCTGGTGAAGCCGTCGATGCTGTTCGATGTAGCTAACAAAAAATATCGATTTGAACCAAGCATTGTACGACAAAACGACTAGAATGCAAAAGATGGCACAACAAATTGATTTTGCGCCATGACATCGCGTCATCACACATCATCGATGGAAAAAACGTTTAAAGCATTTTCAGTGGGAAACCTTTTCCCACCCTGCTAATTCGCCAGGCTTGGTTTTATCCGATTACCACCTTTTTGCATCGCGCTTAGATTACGCTCTGATGGGTAGGTAATTGGTTTCTCTTTAACGATACGGACTTTTTCTGGCAAGAAATTCATAAATTGTCCGAACGATGGGGACAGTATATAGCTAGCGAGGTCCGTAACTTTGAATATTTTTTTTTACTTGTTATAGAATGAGAAACATTTGTTTTTTGCTAATAATATCTACCCGTTTCATATGCATAGACGTAGTATATATATTTTTACATACATAATTATTTAACATATATTCAGTACAAAGTATACCTCAACCTTCGCAGTATATATATATATATATATATATATATATATATATATATATATATATATAGCCTTAATTTGACAACGTTTACGTCAAGATAAAAAGTATTATCCCCGGTTACAGTATCGCAAGTCCTCAGGAGCTATGCCAACTTGCAGAAGTCAAGCGGACGTTCAAGGAACTAGGGCAGCAGTAAATTATCAATACGAAAAATACCAACAAAATTTTTGATCGATTCGAGAAAGGATAAATAACCTAATCAGAGATATGACTAATTACTACTTCGACTACATCGCATTAAAACATAAAGCATACTATATTAGAAACTCGACCAGAGAGACAGTAAGCCTGGCTCGAGTTAACTCTGTTCTGTAGTGAAGAGGATATTGCGTTGAGCATAACTAAAGCCGCGTATTGTACACAGCAAAGAATGGCCGCCAATACTATGGTAAAATAGAGCGAATATATATATATATATATATATATATATAAATTTATATATATAAAAAAAAAAAAAAATATATATATATATATATATACTCTATTTTACCATAGTCTTGGTGGTCATTATATATATATTGTACTGAACGAGTATTAAGGCGGCAATAAGTAAATAGCTGTTCCTTTCCAGTTGTTGAAAACTTTGAAATATTTACTGCTATCACGTTAATATCAAAATATCGATGGAATCTATCTGAATATCGAAATAATGCTTACTTGGTTTGCCAGCAATTTCCGACGCTGCGACGTATGAATAACATACATACGATAGTCACTTGATGTTATGAATGCATCTAGTTTGTGCAGGCAATTCCATTTTTATATAGTCAATTATTTCAGGCTCGTTGCTGCATTAATGTGCATACAAAATTAAAGCCTGGTCCAGTTGTAGTAGATGTCCCTTGATCGTACATCTGTTAGAATATGTACATAAAAGAATTCCGAGCACGTAGCTGTGCAATGTTCATTTACTATTAGGCTCGCGTTACTTTTTAAGTAGGAAATTTCATTGGCATACATAGTATATGCACTTCCGCTACTACTACTACTAGCAGTTCTGGCATGTTCATGTTTTCTTGGCCAGATAGCATTTATGATCGTTGCGTGACTGACGCGGTGACTGCGTTAGTCGCGCAACTTATCGTATAGGATCGGCACAAACGCGCGTTGTGGCACTGCCGAGTCGTAATCTTCGAAGCATGGAAAAGAGCGCGTAGTACCGCGGGCGCCCAAAAGTACACGCCAATTATACATACACATAGCCGCGTGTGTTTCACTGATCGTCTTTCCCGCTCTCTCTCTTCTCTGTCTTTAATAATACACGTATATATATATATATATATATATATATATATATATATATATATATATATATATATATATATTATATATATATATATATATATATATATATATATATATATATATATATATATATATATATATAAATATATTTATAATCTATTATATAATATATTTTTGTCTGGCAATTGCAAGTTGCAGTCATCGTGTGTCGCGTGTTCTTGACGGTTTCACGTAAATGTTAACATCATGTTGTCATATGTTGCTGTCCTACAATTGGTCATGGATCGCGTCTATTCGCGAGATAAGGCGACGAACTAGAACTAAGTGGGCCTGTCGAATCGGTATTCATATTAAAGCTAGACCTGGAATTTTGGCTGTTTTTGCTAATGCAGGTAGCCCTGTTTGCGGTGAGCTTTTATATGTCGTTTGATCAAATCCAACATCGGCTGGCCTGATTAATTTTGGTAATTACTATCCGTCGATATCGGATGACGTTAATTTCTCTACGTTGTCATCCTCGATCGAACTACGCAATCCAGCCAGCCAGGCAATATACTGCTTAGAATTTTTTCGCTAGTCCAAAAGCACACCTCTGAAATATGTTTGCTGTTGTAACTACCAAATTTAAAAATATCTTTTAGACCTGATTCCAGGATATATATATATATATATATATATATATATATATATATATTTGCACCTTACGCAACCACTACAGTGTTTTGATTTATTTATTTCAACAGCGCTCTAGAAATCGTACCTGTGTGACTTTTGTTTAAAAGCCTAAAATATTTTTATCGTTCAATGTATATATTAACAAATTGTATTTAGTATGCCATTTTGATATAGAAGAAAACACGGAGAATGATTTTATCGCCAATATTATTACATTGACGTACACGGAGCCCTAAAATTAAGTCAGAACGTAATGTTCACTTATATTAAGGCACTTAAATACTAGCTTTTGAATTTTATCTTATAGAAATTTACCACCATGTTTTTGGAATAAAAATGTTGGTTTGATTGTAATTGTTTTACCGCGGTGTAATACAAGTTACACATCATATGATAATGCATATTGTGAAAGTTCAATAAACTGTGCCGTGGAATTCAAAGCAAAAAGCGTGATACGCTAAATAGGCAGATTGTTTTGCTTTACGACAATGTTTGTTGTACCATACGTGGTAAATCAGTAGAATTTTTTTACAAAGATGGATTTTAGAAACTGCTCATACAATATAATAAGTCCCTTATTATATATCGGGTGGAAAAATTGTTGAAACGTATTTTAAAATCTGTTGTTCCTGTGAAAATAAAGGCGAAATAATGTTTCTTTTTTTTATGTCGTTATACGGCTCTTATTTAAAAAGCACACCTCGTATGTATATTTGTGCATAGATAATACTTATGTATAAGGTGGCATAAATTTGTTACAGAAATAATTGTTCACTTTCACTCTAAACTCACCTCGTGTTCAAACAATCACAACCTTTGTTACGATATTTTTATTAGAACATAATGGTCAGAGTGTGCCTATTTTCCCTGCAGCTATAAGAACGATAAGATCTCAGTAACCGTTGCTAATCGAGTTTAATAACTATGATATTTACACGCAACTATTGTGCCTGAAGCCCA